>JACGAQ010000167.1:0-275420 GCA_014119065.1 Orius insidiosus
TTTTAAAATAAATTATTTTTATATAATTTTTCGACTTATAATTAACTTAATATGTTACAATTTTACAACTTATCTAGATTGTGAGAAAATTTACATGTGATTTTTTTTTCTCTCCATTTTTGTAGGTTGAAATGGGGGGGAAAAAAGGGGGGCATGTGCGATATTTAATTTTTGTGGCAGTCGTTTCATTTTACCTTTATTGCCCCTGAAGGGAATAAACCTAAGGTGGACAGCAGTGGTTTGTCTTTAATTAGGAACTTAAATTTAAAGTATGCGCTAAATAACATTTTAAAAAAATCAAAATTGTGATTTTTAACATTTTTAAATTTATTTATTTTTCTTCGTAATGGAGACAAAAACCATAGGTGTGATTTCTTGACTGGTTTATCATTAGTCTATCCTTTTCTTTAAGTCATCGTTATCATGAGTATAAAATGGAAGCGATATCCGAAATCCTCATGAAATCATGCAGTTGCTTTTGTCCGCTACGGTCGCGTTCGCCTTTTCGATTTCCATGAGCATTGTGTGAAAAATGTCAGCGACAGACTGGAAAATGAAGTTGTATTATATGGTCTTTGTATATAAGTGTTTACCTCGTTTTGTTTAGCGGAGGTTTCGATAAAGGCGGCTTTCCATGACATCGCTAGTTTTCGTCCTTCCTCTGAAGTTATCATTCGCTCCATGTGAAGGTCAGTTTTGTTTCCAACTAAAACGATCGGGACTCTGCAAGAAAAGATTGAAGTTTATTATTAAAGCTTAGTAACTAAAAGCTTAGATTTAAAATTCCATTTGGAGCAAGCGCCCAAAAACAAAAAAATTAACTCGCTCAAGAATGTTATTGTGATAATCTCAATAGACAGTTTATGGAAATGGGTCTTCTAGACATTGTAAGGTCAACTGACCAATGGTCATTATCAGTCATGTCTTGGTACTATCCTGGTCCTCAAGACTTTCTTCATTTTAATTTTTGCAAATTTCAAAAAAAAAGAACTCAACCACCTGAAGATTAGTTGAAAGGTCTTCAGAGTCTGAGGAATTAAGGTAATTGCGGAAGTGAAGAGTTCTAGAATAATGGAATGGACGGCCGGCGCCAAAGACAATCTCATTAGCCGATGAGACCTGTTCTCTAGTCTTATCGGATTAGACCATTGGTCATTATAGATCAACAATCAATTTTCTTCTACAGAGTTAAGAAGGCTCCCAAAAACCAAACATAGAGAGTAGTCTAATAACTTCTTTTAGAGAAAGTTATCTATAACACAATAATTTTGTTATTGGGCGTCCGTATTTTTTTAATTTTGGGGTTTTTAAAATGATTATTCGGACATATCTTTTTTTAATCTTATTTACTAGATTCAGGCCCCCCCTAGAAGTGTAAAGCAATGAATTATTTAAAAAATAAATAGAATTTTTACCTTTTAATCTCATTTTTTATGGATTCTTATGAAAATTCATTTTTTGAAAATTCTACTTCTTTGAAAAAATAATTAATTGCTGAGGAATGAGGATAATTCATTGATTCAGGAGGGGCCCGAAACTAGCAACTAAAGAATTAAAAAAAAATAACACAATAACAATCTTCATAAAGTTATAAATTTATTGCTATAAATTTATTTCCACACACCATCTTTGGAGGGTATCACATAACAGTCTTGAGAAAGTTTTACACTATCTATGGAGATCAACACAATAATGGTCTAGAGAACGTGAAAAATGTACTTTTTTTTCCTTTCTTTTTATGAGGAATAATGTGAAACATTATGGATAGTGTATTTCCACACTCTTGATTATGTTGTTCTTTTCTTCCCTCCTCTAACCGGATTCCGGTTTTTACAAGGGGGGAGAGGGTATTGGGCCCCGGCGGGGGCTTTCGCCATATTGCCATGGCGCCCATTGCCAACTCCAATGGAGTGGCCTAACAGTGGCATCTACAGGACTTGGAATACAACAGGAGTGATCACCCATCCACATGCCAACAAGCCGGTGTTGCTTAAGGAGGTATGATGGTTTTTAAGTGAGTTGCTTTGCAAATTTTTCGTTGTTAACAACGGTTTTCGGTTTTTCTCTTCTATCTCGGAAACCGTCGCTCAAAACGAAAAAATGTCATAAGTAAAAGTCGTAGCAACGGAAATTTCCTACAAAAAAACTCATTGGTTTTTTTTGTCAGAGCAATACTTAAGGAGATATGAGGGTTCTTAAGTGAGTTGCTTTGCAAATTTTTGGTTGTGAGCAACGGTTTTCGGTTTTTACCTTCTATCTCGGAAACCATCGCTCAAAACGAAAAAATGTTCTAAGTAAAAGTTATAGGTACAAAGATTTCCAACAAAAATTTTTTTATTCATTATTTGCGTAAGAGCAATATTTAAGGAGTTATGAGGTTAAAACTAATAATCCTACAGAGCCTGTCTGAAAACTTAAAACCTTCATATCTCCTAAAATATTGCTCGGACGGAAAAATTCAATAAAATATTTTATGTAGTAAATTTTCGTAGCTACAACTTTTACTTAGGACATTTTTTCGTTTTGAGCGACGGTTTCCAAGATAGAAGGGAAAAACCGAAAAACCGTTGCTCAAAACGAAAAATGTACAAAGCAACCAACTTAAAACCCTCATATCCCCTTAACTTTGGCGATCTAACAATCCGTTTCAACGACGCTACCCCGTAGCCACTAAAAATGAACTTTTTAAATTTCCCATTTCCATTAGCCGTCTATTGAAGGTATCAAAATTCCGGACCCCGTAGAGGAAAACTGATTGGTAAAGTTGGTGTTGGCACATTTTAAGGATCACTACACAGCAGTTTTCATCTGATTTTCACCCAAATTTCAGAGAATATTCCTTTGAAAATGTTGAAAGCTTTTTTCGAATTAAACAAAAATGGCGGATATCCATCTGACGTTGAGTTATATTTCATGCGCTACGGCCATACTATTGGTCCAATCTTCAACAAATTTTAACCAAATACTCCTTAAAATTCATAGAAATTATTGAAAAGAAAATAAAAAATAGCAATTTTTTTCTCAAAAAATGAAGTAGGGAGTAAGGGGTGAATTCCCACACACCATCTTTGGAGGGTATCACAATAACAGCCTTGAGAAAGTTTTACACCATCTATGGAGAGTAACACAATAACGTTCTAGAGAACATAAAAAGTTAAAATTTCCCATTTCCATAAAGCGTCTATCAAGTGTATCAAAATTCCAGATCCATGGGGGAAAACTGATTGGTAAAGTTGGTGTTGGCACATTTTTAAGGATCACTACACAGCAGTTTTCATCCGATTTTCAACCAAATTTCAGAGAATATTCCTTGGTAAATGTTGAAAGCTCTTTTCGAATTAAACAAAAATGGCGGATATCTGTCTGTCATTAAGTATTATTTATTGCGCTACGGCATATATATTGGTCCAATCTTCACCAAATTTTAACCAAATACTCCCTAAAATTATAGAATTTATTGAAAAATAAAATAAAAGACAGTAATATTTTTTCTCAAGAAATAACTGACTTTGAGAAAGTTCCCGACGGGGCTAGCTTCAAACTAAATACTAAATTAGCGGAGCTTACCTTCGACAGTCAACAGTTTTGTTTAAAATAGCAACAGTTTTTAACAAACATGATAGATCATAAGCAGAGAGCGGACATTCGTGCAGTCAAAATGAAAAAACGTGCATCAAAAAATGCTAAATCGTGCAAAAAACGTGCAATATAAGTTTAAAACATGCTTTTACAGAAAATTACGCACCGACTTATAAGAAATTTATTTGTTTTTTGGTAGAACAATAATCGGTAAAACAAACACATGGTACCATTCGTACTTTTTGCGCTTTTAGTCGGGTTTTGCTTTGCGGGGCGGAACGCTACCGCGTTCCTAGATAACCTCTTAGGGGAAGCAATCACTTTGACAGTGAAATATGACGCATTTCGCGCATTTTACCGACCCTGTTCCTGTTCCAGTGATTTTCAAATAGAGGCCTGTATTCACGAGATTCACCGACGAATTTTTAATATAATTTTTCTTGCTGACGATTAATGGTGTTTTCGGCAGCCAGAAAACCATATCAGTTCGACAGTTCCTGGTTCTAATTAACCTTTGCTACCAATTTTGATCCGTCTCTCACTGCTTCCGGCTACCGGGCACTTTTTCCCTTCTCAAAAGACCCAAAAGGGTTCCTTCAGGCAAACTAAATACTATGTAATGTAATATTTAGTTAAATAGCATTCTAATTTTTATTTCTTTAAACATTAAAAGAAAAAAACATTAAAAAAAATAATAAATCAAAATGTGCAGCTAATTTGCAAAATTCCCAAAACGTGCAATTTTCGTGCAATATACCCCAAAACGTGCAAATCGTGCAGTATCAAGTAGTGCTTAAAATGCTCAGTTTTTCATGATTCGAAAAACTATCTAAATTTATTGATTTCCAAGCAGCCAAAAAAAAACATGCAATTGCACGGGAATCCTTGCTCTGATCATAAGTAATTTTATGACTAAAACTCTAAAAGCCTTCATTTCTAGGAGTCTTCGCAACCACTCCAGATGCACACTAATTTTAAAAGACAAGTTTCAACATGAAATTTACTCACTGAATTTTCCCCATCATGTCAAGCAGTTTGTCATAGATGATCTGTACGACTTCGAAAGATTTCGAGGAGGTGATCGAATAAACTAAAACGTAACCGTGGACATCCATGAGGTACTGCGCTGGAAAAATCGAATATTCATCCTGCCCCGCGGTGTCCACAAGTTTCAAATCATAATCTTGACTTTTAATTCGTGTTGTTTTAGTGAAAACTAAAAAAAACTAAATAAGATTTACTGCGTAGTTTCCAAATTCTTACTATTTTCAATCGTCGGATCATAAGAATCAACAAACTGCCCATCAACAAACTGTATGCTCAACGAGGATTTGCCTAAAAAAAATTTATAAAGAAAATCAAAAAACTTAAATCTCAAATTACGTACCGACGGATCTGTACCCCATGATGGCTATTTTTCTCAGTTTCGGAGGCATCTTTTTTTAGTTCAAACACATTAGAAGAAAAACCATAAAATAATTTAATTTTAAAAAATATATATAATTAAAAATTTTAATTCGCACGTTTATCAAGTGGGTAGTATCAAAACACTGACTTTTTGTATTGAGGTTAAAGAACGTCAAGTTTATCAGGAGGGAGGGAGCCCTCCCATGCCCCGTAGGAATGACTCGATCAAGGTCGGATTTACAAACCAAAAACGTAGAGAATATTTCAAAATCTTGAAAGAAACTACGCAAAACTTTCGTAATTTTAATTTTATAACGAGTGTGACTCCTTTTTAAGATTATTACGGAGGGAAATTTGGTAGAATTCGAACATGTTTGCCAATTTGAATTTGTGAAGATTTTTAAAATTTTGGTTTGCTAGTAAAGTAGTAAATAGACTTCTCATAAAAAAATTTTCTCGGATAAATTGGCCTTCGACGTCTGGAAGATCCGTTTCCATAAACCATCTACCAAGAGTATCACAATAACATTCATGAGATATTTAGAAATTTTTTTTTTTAACTTTCTAAAGTTATAATAGGCCAAGAAGATGCAAATTTCCATAAACCATCAATCGAGAGAATCACAATAACATTCTTGAGAAAATCAAAAAGTAAATTGTTAACCGATAACTACCACGGGAATATAATTGTCGATGAATAGAGGTCTGGAAGACCCTTTCGCAAAAACCATCAATCAAGAGTATCACAATAAAAATCTTGAGAAAGTCACGCTAAATGGGATTTTAAATGATAAAAGTTTTTTTGAAATAGGGGAATTTAATGATTTATGTTGGAAGCTTGTCTGATTACAGAAACAGCTGTAGGGAGGAAATTGTATGTTATTTTATTCACTTTCATAATTTTTTAAATCGAACATTTTGGGGAATACACTGTGACGTTATATAATGGCAAATCGTTCATTTTCCCAGGCGAAATTACTTAATAAGTGCCGATCTCCTCATTGCATAATCCGTCTGAGATAACTGACGTCACCGGCTAAGAGAGTTCACCGAGCTTTATTCCATAAAAATACACAGCGATAAAGGTAATAAATGGATAGGTTTATTGTTTTCTTTGTTTATTATTCTAACAATTTTTTTTTTCAAGGATGAATGCGAATGTAAACATGGGAATAGTTCAAGTTTAATTTTTAATCCTGGCTCGGCGGTTTATTCGTGAGATGAGTAAAGCGAAAGTAAAAGAGTGAGCATTCCGAGGTCAGAGGAGATGCCTTCCCATATTTACAATCAGCTCAACACCAGCTTCAGATCGACAGATATTGAACATGACGTTAATCTTCCTCCTGTCATCAGGTAATTTGAACAAAAGTCAATAAGTGATGTAGTCATAATGATTCTTGGAACATCAATTTGTGATAACTGTTTTGCTGATAGCTAAGCCACACCCAACTTGCTTATCCCTGTTTGTCTTATCCATCGACTGGTCAGTCAAGCCTTCTCAACTTATGATTTTTTAATCTGGGGCGTGTTGAACAAATACCAAATAATTTTTGTAGAAGTTGTTCAAACCAAAATTTTGGCTCAAATCCCATTCATATTTATCAAAAACCAAAATATACTGAGGTTTGGGTAAAAATGGTAAGTTTTGGCCTATCTGTCTATTAACCAAAGCAAACTCCCCCCCCCCAAAAAAAAAAAAAAAAAAAAAAAAAAAAAAAACTGAAAATTGGGCTTCCCTGTCAAAAAAGCAAAGGAAACTACCAAACATTCTGTAAAAATGGGGTTTCGATGGAAAAATCCTTGAAATCATATAAAAATGGAGTTTCTTTGTAAAATCGTAATAATTTTGTGGGTACACAACATATGTTAGAATTATCATAAGAGTCAAATATTATGTACATTACACACAACACAACTTCTTTCTTTCTAAATTAGTGGTGATGAACCATCCCACAATTGGTGACCCACGATGAACACCAACACCAACACAGCGATGACACCACAAGGTACATATTTACACTCTCTCAATGTGCAAACACAGAACGAGAATAGCTTCCGGCACTTGATCACCCATCGACGGCGCCAGCAATTCTCCTGAAACTCATCAGCAGTTCCACACCTCTTCGACCCGCTGAATTGGTGAAACCTTGGAACGTACTTCTCGACATCTGCGACACTCACGTCACAGCTTGACAGTTCGCTTTCCAGCATTGACACATCATTGCTCGACACACATCACCACAGCCTTCACCCTTCTTTTCTCCGTGAGGGAGTGATGTGGGTACACAACATATGTTACAATTATCATCAGAAATACATCACACACAACACAACTTCTTTCTTTATAAATTAGTGGTGATGAACCATCCCACAATTGGTGACCCACGATGAACACCAACACCAACACAGCGATGACACCACAAGGTACATATTACACTCTCTCAATGTGCAAACACAGAACGAGAATAGCTTCCGGCACTTGATCACCCATCGACGGCGCCAGCAATTCTCCTGAAACTCATCAGCAGTTCCACACCTCTTCGACCCGCTGAATTGGTGAAACCTTGGAACGTACTTCTCGACATCTGCGACACTCACGTCACAGCTTGACAGTTCGCTTTCCAGCATTGACACATCATTGCTCGACACACATCACCACAGCCTTCACCCTTCTTTTCTCCGTGAGGGAGTGATGTGGGTACACAACATATGTTACAATTATCATCAGAAATACATCACACACAACACAACTTCTTTCTTTAAATTAGTGGTGATGAACCATCCCACAATTGGTGACCCACGATGAACACCAACACCAACACAGCGATGACACCACAAGGTACATATTTACACTCTCTCAATGTGCAAACACAGAACGAGAATAGCTTCCGGCACTTGATCACCCATCGACGGCGCCAGCAATTCTCCTGAAACTCATCAGCAGTTCCACACCTCTTCGACCCGCTGAATTGGTGAAACCTTGGAACGTACTTCTCGACATCTGCGACACTCACGTCACAGCTTGACAGTTCGCTTTCCAGCATTGACACATCATTGCTCGACACACATCACCACAGCCTTCACCCTTCTTTTCTCCGTGAGGGAGTGATGTGGGTACACAACATATGTTACAATTATCATCAGAAATACATCACACACAACACAACTTCTTTCTTTATAAATTAGTGGTGATGAACCATCCCACAATTGGTGACCCACGATGAACACCAACACCAACACAGCGATGACACCACAAGGTACATATTTACACTCTCTCAATGTGCAAACACAGAACGAGAATAGCTTCCGGCACTTGATCACCCATCGACGGCGCCAGCAATTCTCCTGAAACTCATCAGCAGTTCCACACCTCTTCGACCCGCTGAATTGGTGAACCTTGGAACGTACTTCTCGACATCTGCGACACTCACGTCACAGCTTGACAGTTCGCTTTCCAGCATTGACACATCATCGCTCGACACACATCACCACAGCCTTCACCCTTCTTTTCTCCGTGAGGGAGTGATGTGGGTACACAACATATGTTACAATTATCATCAGAAATACATCACACACAACACAACTTCTTTCTTTATAAATTAGTGGTGATGAACCATCCCACAACTTCTTTAAAAACTGAGGGGAATTTTTTTTGTCAGAAAACTGAGGGAAAAGTCCTAAAAATCCATTAATATGCTCTTTTTTATTTTTATTTTTTTGTTTTTTTGTCAAAAAAACTGAGGAAAAAATCCTAAATATTCATTGAACGATTGAACACACGTAAATTGACCTTACGAGCTCAGGAAGACCTATAAACTATCTACCAAGAGTATCACAGTATCTCTGCATTTGTTGCTTCATTACTTGAAAATTGTTATATTCAGAATTCTCTACAGCTCTTAATGTCAGAAGTGGGATTACCATGTAAATCCCACCTTTTGTTCAAATTTATGTTGTGAAAGTGGCAATTTGGGTCTTACAAAATTTAAAAGTACTTGTTGATATCATGAGCGTGAATATATGGCAAAAACATTATCAAAGTAGAGATGTCGATCTGACATCAGAAGTGGGATTAACACAAAAAATCCCATTTTCAGTATTGGGACCTGAAAATAGCGTTAAAATATTTTAAAAGCGATTGCCTAACTTGTTTGGGATGTCTTAAGACCGATAATCGGGTATAAGTTTATTTTGATCCCCCCAGTAATTTTATCATCAAGAATTGAAATGAAACCAGAGAAAGTGGTGACTTTAATAGACCTTTAATTGATTAGTAATAATAGACATTATTAGTCATTTGGGGGGGTTGAATCATTAGCCTTGAAGTAGGGAAATTAATCCTAAAAAGAAAAAAAAAACTTTAATTAGTCAAAACGTTTGGTACTTTGGCTATCAAATCAATATTGTGTGCCAGGCTATCTTTCATTATGAACCATTCTTGGTATAACGATAATAAATATTTTCTTTTTAATTTAAAACTATTTTTAGGTCGAAACTTCAAGATTTATTTACGCAGATTGAAAAAGAATTTGAAAATCTCTACAATGAAAATTTGAATTGTAAGTACTTTTCTGTGAAAAGAATTAATTAGAATATAAATTAACTTTGGTATATAAGTGAGGGAATCTGATGATAAAGCATTTTTTTAATTTTCAGTACATGACAAAATTGACGCCTTAAATGAGAAATTAGAGAAGGATAATTATAATCCAGAGAAACCAATGACTATTTTAGAGACAAATGAGTATGACGCCGCTCCGGTTAAGTCTTCAAAACAAAAACGTTAGTATTTTTATTTTTTATTTTATTATTTATTAATTTCTTTGTAGTGACTGGCTCATCTCAAAAATTAAAAACTGCCCATAAGTTGAAAGCTCAGACGTCTAAAATAGTCTCAAGTTTTAAAACACCTTCGGTCGTCTGTTCAGTGGTTAAGGAGTTAAGAGGTCATCGAGATGGCGTTTGGGACGTGGCTGTGGCAAGGCCTGGCATCTCATTGGTCGGAACGGCTTCTGCAGGTTTACAGAATTCTACTTATTTCTTAAACTAAAATAATTCATAGATCATACTGCTTTCGTGTGGTTGATGCAGTCTGGTAAATGTGTCCTGCGCTACGCCGGACATGCAGGGTCTGTCAATTCAATTAGATTTCATCCATCAAAAGACCTTGTACTTACTGCATCTGGAGATCAAACTGCTCATGTTTGGCAAGCGGCAATCACCCCTGATTTTAATGTAATTTTGTTACCAAAATGGTTGGAGTTTTAATTTTGTTTGATAGAAAACTGTAGCTTCGTCTGATGAGGATATAGAAGGAGGAGGCGAGGCTGAAAGTAGCTGTGATACGGATTTGGAAGGTGGCGGCGGTGGGTCTTCTACGTTGAGGACGCCAATTGCGGAGTTAACTGGACATTCGGGAGTTGTTGCTCATGCAGATTGGATGCCTGGTGGGGATCAGATAATAACTGCATCCTGGGACCGAACTGCTGCCCTCTACGATGTCGAGACGAAAGAACTAGTCAATTCTCTTACTGGTCATGACCAAGAAGTCACACATCTGCGCACACCATTCACAAAGGCTAATCGTCACCTCTTCCCAAGATACGACTTTCCGCCTTTGGGATTTTAGGGAACCCATACATTCCGTCTCTGTTTTTCAAGGCCACACAGAGTAAGTTCTATCCTAAGTAATACATTTTATATTATTATCTCTTCAGCACTGTTACTTCGGCCATTTTTACCAGAAGAGAGGAAAAAGTGATATCAGGATCAGATGATAGAACTGTCAAGGTAACGTATCATTCATATAATGATATTCCTAAGATTTTTATAAGGTTTGGGATTTGAGGAACATGAGGTCACCTTTGGCAACAATTCGGTCTGATTCAGCGGTGAACAAACTTGCAGTTTCCAACAGTGGAATGATTGCCGTTCCTCATGATAATCGTCAAATCAGACTCTACGATTTGTCTGGACAAAGAGTCGCCAGGCATCGCCAGGTAATTAACCTTATCTTTGTATAATTATTTCCTTTTTTTCTGCAGGGACATCAAAGAATGGTCTGCAGTGTGGCTTGGGCAGATGAACATTCTTGCACATCAAGTTTCTTCTCGTGTGGCTTCGACCGTCTTATCCTCGGCTGGAGCATCCAAAACATCAAAGACCTTTAAACCTTCTTACATTTCTGTGTGAAAAAATATATTACCACGAATATTAGAGTATCTGTGATTGTAACATCACGATTTTTGCATTTGATTAGTCAATTTAGATAGTTTATGACACTATGTTTTCTTTTGCCCCTCTTCTTCCTAGTGTTAACCACATTTTTGGGTTGACGCACTCCATTTTGAAAATTGAGTTCCTGATTTTTCATTTGTGTCATGGCATATGTAGCCCTTATTAATTATAAATCAAAATATTTGTAAACTTATTAATAACGTATTTGTGATTTTATAAAACAAACTTAATTTTTTTAATTATACAAACTGGTATCAGTATTAACAAAAATTATATTAAAATCATTTCTTTTTTTTACAGGACGAAATTGATTTATTTATTTGTTATTTCAAGAAAAAAAATTATTAAAAAATATTTTTAAAATAAATGTATTCATGTTGAATTGTTTCTTTCTTTTCACTTCCTTCAATTGTCAACTGGTTAGGCCTGCGGAAATATAAAAAAAAAAAAATTTTTCTGGCGATCTCCTCGTTCTTTTAGCCTGTTAAAGTTTGCTAGGTTATTAGGTCAAGAAACCCGTCCCCATTTCTACTATTTTTCCTTAGACATCAGTAAAACAACCCAATTTAAAATAGGATTTAGGGTATTTTTTTCAGTTTTATTGACTGAGAATCCCTCTTTTCTTGATTTAAGGTGATTTTTCCACTCCTTAGGCAAAGAAAGAAGATATCTATGACCCGGGACATCTTCATTATCTTCTATGTTGGGCTAAGCTAAGGTTGGGTATTCAGGTGTTCTTTGCTAACTTGAGGATATAAAGTACTTTGAGTATAAAGTAACTGAGTGTATAAAGTACTTTGAGTATATAAGTACCTGAGTATATAAAGTACATTGAGTATATTAAGTACCTGAGCATATAAAGTACTTCGAGTATTTAAAGTACTTTGAGTATATTAAGTACCTGAGTATATAAAGTACTTTGAGTATTTTAAGTACTTTGAGTATATTAAGTACCTGAGAATATAAAGTACTTTGAGTATATTAAGTACCTGAGTATATAAAGTACTTTGAGTATATTAAGTACCTGAGTATATAAAGTATTTTGAGTATATTAAGTAACTGAGTATACAGGGTGTCCGGAAACACATGGCAAGCGTCTGGGAGAGCGTTAAAAAGTGGTTTTAGGAAAAAAAGTTAAATGTAAACCCCCCTTAATTTAAATCAAAGAATTTGATGGTGTAATTTGAAATCCGCCTGGATATACAGGGTGTCCCAGACACAACCTAACTTCGTTATTTCAAATGAGAACCCCTATTTTTTATTTCAGATTCATAATCTACGCAAAATTTCAAGTAGATTTGAGTACTCATATGACAATTTTGGACAACTTTTAAAAAATGTCAAAATTTAGCGTTTTTTGCGCTAAAATCCGTTAAAATTGACCTAAGAGACTCGTTTTTTTTTAATTCCACTTATTTTTTCCCGAAGAATCCAACTGTCTCAAATTTGAGCATCTTCGCATTCTGCATCACGAGATTTCGTCGCTAATGGCCTTTTTTCAAGTTTAACTCCAAATTCCATACTTCAAAAATGGAAATTAGCGATTTGTTGACGGAATTTTAATTTTTGATGCATAAACACAAAAGACGCTGTAGCTCTTTCAAAATTTGTGGTCCGAAAGAAAAATTCCTTTCAACAAGTGCTAATTTTCATTTCTGAACTAAAAATTTGGGTTCTAACTTGAAAAAAGGCCATTAGCGACGAAATCTCGTGATGCAGAATGCGAAGATGCTCAAATTTGAGACAGTTGGATTCTTCGGGAAAAAATAAGTGGAATTAAAAAAAAAACGAGTCTCCTAGGTCAATTTTAACGGATTTTAGCGCAAAAAACGCTAAATTTTGACATTTTTTAAAAGTTGTCCAAAATTGTCATATGAGTACTCAAATCTACTTGAAATTTTGCGTAGATTACGAATCTGAAATAAAAAATAGGGGTTCTCATTTGAAATAACGAAGTTAGGTTGTGTCTGGGACACCCTGTATATCCAGGCGGATTTTAAACTACACCATCAAATTCTTGATTTAAATTAAGGGGGGTTTACATTTAACTTTTTTCCTAAAACCACTTTTTAACGCTCTCCCAGACGCTTGCCATGTGTTTCCGGACACCCTGTATAAAGTACTTTGAGTATTTAAAGTACTTTGAGTATATTAAGTACCTGAGTATATAAAGTACTTTGAGTATTAAGTACCTGAGCATATAAAGTACTTGAGCATTTAAAGTACTTTGAGTATATTAAGTACCTGAGTATATAAACATCTAATGGAAATTTTTTTTGGTGGATAACAACCACTGGTAATTTAAATCTAATTTCTAGGCAAATTTTTGTAATCTCTTCTTCCTTCCTGTTTTTATCCCTTCAAATTTAAATGAGTATATAAAGTACGTTGAGTATTTAAGTACTTTGAGTATATTAAGTACCTGAGTATTAAGTACCTGAGTATATAAAGTACGTTGAGTATATAAAGTACTTTGAGTATTTAAAGTACTTTGTGTATATTAAGTACCTGAGTATATAAAGTACGTTGAGTATTTAAAGTACTTTGAGTATATTAAGTACCTGAGTATATAAAGTACTTTGAGTATATTAAGTACCTGAGTATAAAGTACTTTGAGTATTTAAAGTACTTTGAGTATATTAAGTACTGAGTATAAAGTACGTTGAGTATTTAAAGTACTATGAGTATAGCCATGGCAAAGGAAGATTCCTGGACTAAGGAGGTCTACAAAAAAAAAACTACGTTTTTCTTGAGAACTTTGAACGGCAACTGTTTGAGATTCCTCAAAGAGAAGTTGTTGGGACTTTTTGATTTTTTTTCTTTGTTAATATATTGAGGTCCTTGCTTTCCTGGTTTTCCTTTTCAAAATACATGACCTCAGTGGATGCCGCGAAACCCCCCTTTGGGATCAAACAAAGATGTTTTCCGCGAAGTTCTTTGTATTGTAATAACTACGACGAATTCAGAAGCAAAATTATGATGAGCGTAATAGATTCGTCACGGTAGAATAGACCAGAGAAGGAAAGTTGGTATACAGAAGCAAGTAGGCTTTACCGCGACGTAGGAAAACCCAGAGTTCTCTTTAATAAGGAAAAAAAAATTCTTAAGGTCGAAAAACGGAGGAGACGTCAGTCCTCATAAATGGTAGGGGTATTAAGAACTAGAGGGGGTTCATCCGCGAGCCAAACATTCGCTATCAGAGATCTCAACGTCCAAGATGAAATCGGCTTTTTTATTATTTTTATAAGTTTAACTTTGTCGAACGCACGGATTTTCAAAAGGCAGACCGAGACTTGCATCTGTGTTCCTTATTATCAATGTGAAAACGGAAAAATAATAACGACTGGAAGCGGTTTGCTCGATCAAAGGTAAGAATCGCGAATAGATCAAACGGCTCTGAAATTTTTAACTTTTTAAATTAGACCGACTTCAAGAAAAATTTCCACGCTTTCCAGGTGAGTTCAGTTTGTGGGGAGCTTTTTGCCTTTGTCGCCTGCGAATTCCAAAGCTGCTTTTTCCAATTCCTAAACCTCTATTGCAGATGACTCATCTCAGTACATGCTAATAACTAAGCCAAACAACAACTTGTGAAGTTTAAAGCTATAGTGTTTTCAATGTCCCAAAATCCTGATGAGCTATACAATTGTATGCTTTATACTATTTCTATCCAAACATTCTGTAAATGATGATTACTTCCTTAATAGCAATTCCTGCTTGCTTCTGTGTATAATTTTGTTAGAAAATATTTTTTGTGTATCCGTTTACGATTGATGAAAACGTTTTTCCTCAGGGTAAACACATGTACGGGGGTGGAAGTTTGCTGCGAACCACCCGGTGAAGACGATCCGGAAGAGCCTCCGACCCCAAAATCTTCGACGACAGAACTACCTCCAGTAATACCAACTCCTGATCCTCGCCCGGCGGACGATCCAACCTACACGATTCCTACTTGACTGGCACACAAGGATGTGGGCGAAGGCGAATCCCGGGACGTTCGGGCCGAGAAAATCGGATATCGGACCCTTCATCTTTAGGTTCGATAAAGGACAACAGCGGGCAACATCTAATGGGCATTTTTAGGTGATACGTTTTATGGAGAAGCGCCATGGATGGTTCAGATTCTTGACAGTAATATGAAATTTTTGTGTGGTGGTTCTTTAATTAGTCCTTCTATCGTATTAACTGCTGCTCATTGCGTTTCGTAAGTTATGTACGAAACATTGTATTCATTTTTAAATTTTTAGGAGTGTCACACGTGAAGATATCGTATTAAGATTGGGTGACTACAACACAAGAATCACCTCAGAGCCTGTCCCTCATGAAGATAGAAAGGCAAGTCAGATAATCCTCCACCCTAAATTTAACTCCAACAACCTCAACAACGACATCGCCCTCGTCGGAATGGACTCGCCTGTCAAACTCGGAGAGACAATCGATGTCCTCTGCACGCCGGACCAAGAAAATCCGACAAATAACTCCCAATGCCACGCCTACGGTTGGGGAAAAGTCGATCTCGGTGAGTGAAAATAAAAATAATTTTTATAAATATGTCCTTTCAGCAAGCGTCTCACCTCTTCAAGACACCTTAAGAAAAGTAAGACTTCCATTGATATCCAAAGAAGAATGTCAGAATAAATTAAGGCTTACACGTCTTGGGAAATTCTTCAAGCTATTACCGGGCTTCATCTGCGCCGGAGGTGAAGAAGATAAAGACACATGCAAGGTAAACTACTTTTCTAACACAAAAAACTTGTCTTATAAAACAAGGAAAAGAATCTTTAATCATCTCAATTTACAGGGAGACGGCGGAGGGCCCCTCCTCTGTCCACTTCAAAGCGACCCGAATCGTCTTATTCAGGTCGGTATCATCTCCTGGGGCATCGACTGCGCCAAAGGAAACCCAGCTGTTTTTGCATCTGTCGCCCATTACATGCCATGGATCAAAGAGCAAATTACCAACGGACAATAATCTAATGTTTCTGAACATACTAAATGTTTGCCAAATCTGTGAAGTTTTTTTTTTAAATAAAATATTTATTACCAAGATTGTTGTTTCACCTTGCAGAAATATGAAAAGATTCAAGGTTTTATATTACAGATTAATAGAGGTTATCAACGAGGAAAGAGTGATATTAACATTTGGTTATTGAAAAACGCATTTGGGCATTATATATCGTCGTCGCCATATTTATGGGGTAAAATATGTATACTCTATTGGCCCTGTGGCAACGACCTCATCGTGCCCCTGGGATTCCCAGATTTCTATATTGAAAGTATTTCTTTTTCCTCCTTTCGACTAAAACAAATCTTAATCGTTATGATTATTTTATCTGGAAGATTGGGAAAACCAATGTCATCGATATTTTTTTGCTGTTATTATTTTAATGGAATCAGGATGTAATTTTAGTTGCACTCGAAATATGGTCAAGGTGGTGATTTTGACCCTTGTCCGAAACTAGAACGGAATTGGAGGAATCAAATTAACTTCATTTAATTTTGCGAAAAGCCCATTTTTAGCTGGTTTATCCCCGGATGCGTGTCAAGGATCGTGAAGAAGATATTTAAACAAAATCAGAACCCCCACTGCGGGGTGACCCATTTGTAAATTAGCGATCAGACTTCGAAGAACGCGTTTTTCCCCCTCGGGACAAAGGTGACGTCATTGTGTTGACCCTGAGACTAGCTATCTTCAGTCTTTCAGTGTATTTCTTCGTGGCGTACCGAAGACACAGCAGCCCGACATTAATAACAGATCAAAAAATAATCTGGTAAGCAAATCCATTACTTTTTATTTTTTTTTATTTATTTCTTATTACTTTTATTACTTTCTTCCTTGTAATGTTCAGGTTTTCCTCATGAATTACTGCCAGGCATTAACATTTTAAATCAATACATCTACATTAAATGCAGAAGCGATTAATTTCTTGCAAACCTTGTCATTATTTACTACCCATGTTTGGATATTTTAAGGATATTATTAATTCGATAAGACTTTCGTGTTTTTATCGATTAAAAGTCTAAGATTTCAGATAAATAAATAGGTTCTACAACAATATATAGCACCTAATTCATTTAGCTGTAATAAATCAATAAGTAAAATGAAAATCAGTTTTGCTGCACTCCTATTGGTGTGAGGTGTCTTAAACTGCGGCAAATCTGTCCAATCAGGTGATTGGGGTGGTTGGTAAACTTTTTTTTTCAGTGCCTTTAGAATCGCCTGACCGGTGTCAGGCTATCAACAATCCCGTTAGACAGTGGTTAATTGAGCGATTGTACATCGTTTATGTAAATGAAATATTTATATTTTAATATTTAGTGAACTTCCGGGTTCATTAACTTAAGACGGAATTGCTATTCTGAAATAATAACATGAGATTTTATTTGAAGCAATGCGTTTGGCTACTGCGGTGTGGCTTATGAGTCTTTGTCTTCTATCGTCGGCTCAGGATGACCTGGACGCGTTGATAAAGCAAGTTTTCAAGCCAGAAACGACGACCGCTGGGCGCATCGAAAACTTCAAAGAGCCTCAAGTTTACGAGCCGGAGCAGCCCGATGTTCCAAACACCGGACTTGGAGGAGACGAATGCACTTGTGTACCGTATTACCTCTGCGCCAACGACACAGTCATTACAGACGGAAGGGGTCTTTTGGATATAAGGTCAGGGAAAACATGTTATGCTTTCTCAAGTAATTCTAGAGTTATGTTTCATTGTTGGTGAGTTAGGAATTCATTTTGATTCTTGCACACCACGTTTTGTCTTTTGCTTTGCCACACGTTTGTTCACATCTCAACTTTTGACCCTCATATAACCAAATTTTTTTAAATTTAGGACGAAAGGAGAGTGCGAAAGTTATATGGACGTATGCTGTAAAGAACCCAGAGATCCTACTGATCCAATAAAGCCACAAAAGAACGTGAGGAGAGGATGCGGCACAAGAAATATTGACGGTGTCGGATTTAGGATAACCGGCGCTCTTGACAATGAAGCACAATATGGCGAATTTCCATGGATGGTAAGGTTTTAATAGTGTATTATTTTGTTTTCAATAGTTCGTAGGTCGCGATTCTTAAAGTGGATTTAATGGAGGACGGAAAAGACCTCAAGGTTTACCAATGTGGTGGCGCTTTGATTCACCAACAAGTGGTTATGACAGCAGCACATTGTGTAGCAAGGTAAATTCGATTAACGCTAAACTGCTTAATGATATCCCACTAATTAGTTTCAGCAAAAATCCTTCATATTTAAGGGTTAGAGCGGGAGAATGGGATACGCAGACGAAAAACGAATTGTATCCTCACCAAGATAGAGACGTCGCTCAAGTGATTGTCCATGAAAAGTATTACGCGGGCGGGCTGTACAACGATATTGCACTTTTGATACTCAAAGAGCCAGTCGAATTAGCTGAAAATGTTGATATCGTTTGCCTTCCTAAGCAAAATGATGTTGTGTTACAAGATGAGTGCTATGCTAGCGGATGGGGAAAAGACGTTTTCGGTAAGGAACCAACGCAACCATCCACGTCAAAACCAAAACCTCCGAACCACCCTCCCGTCAATACAGAGGGAACGATTAACGAAAAAATAATTAAGTTTCAAAAGTTGTTCGGTAACGTTGTCCATACGACTGTCAGACCGGTTGATCAGGACGCTAGAGACAAAGTAAATAAATTTCAAAATTTGTTTGGCACTAAAAACCTGAAATGGCGACAGAGCCTCCATATGAGCCAATGTCAAATGAGGCGAGTTTGCTCGATGTTAGATTTGCACAAGGCGACGAGCCATCGCCAGAAAATCCTGTAAACTTTCCAGGTAATAATCGAGCACGTTAGCTAATCGAACAACTTATTCCCCGAAACCCATTCATTGAAAATCATCCATAATATTTTAATAAATTAAGGTCCTTTTCAGGTAAAAAAGGCCAATATCAAGTCATACTTAAAAAAATCGACTTACCAATGGTGAAAAGAGATAAATGTGAACGATTTGAGAAAAACTCGTCTAGGGCAACACTTTAGACTTCATGAAAGCTTCGTCTGCGCTGGCGGAATTCCAGGAAAAGACACATGCAAAGTAATACGTCACAATCAAATCGACAAATAATGCTTTAAACTTTCAGGGTGACGGAGGAAGTCCATTAGTTTGCGCAGTGCCAGGAGAAAGATTCAAATACCAACAAGTCGGAATAGTTGCATGGGGAATCGGATGTGGAAACGAAACGCCTGCCGTCTACGTCAACGTCGCTCTTTTTAGAGACTGGATCGACCATCATTTCAGACAGTTTAATTCATACCTGAATATTCTTACTAAGAACTGCATTCCATCTTATCATCGACGTATGAATATTGAAATCAACAGATGAGAATTAATGTGATAATTGTATGTTACTTTTGTTAATTTATTTAGGTGTAATGTACGCTACTTATATTCTCACTTGGCTAAAAAAATTTTTTGTACATACTTTGTTTAATCCAAAGAAACAATCGCAAAATTTAGGAAATAATTTAAACAATATTTATCATTCTTTAATATAATGTCTTTTTCATATACTTAAATGTTGATTTTTTTTTTTTCAAATTTTTCGAACGAAATAATAGCTTTGTTCCAACCGCAGTTTGAAACTCCTGGAGGAAGCGCAGAAGGATTTGCACGGACGGCGATATGAGCGACGTCAGATTTGACATCTAAGTCCTTCTGCGCATGCTCCAGGAGTTTCAAACTGCGGTTGGAACAAAGCTAATAATACACTGACTTCTTAGGACATCACCACAATAGACCTTGTATAATAGTCGACGTTCTGATTTTTATACAGAATGCTCCACAAAAACACGGTTTTAATTAGAATCGGAAATAACTGGTCAGCTTGAAGAAAGGGTCGTGATGTTCCACTACAATAGGATTTCACGCCCATAGATTTCCGGCAAGATTTTCAAGGAGAAAGAAGTAAAACAACTAAATGAATGAAAACATTTATTTTTAATTTCAAATATGTAGACAAATAATCTTAATGAACATAAATAGAGGTTTCATGGCTTCTTAAAAAGAAAAGGATAAAATAGATCATAATTCCGGTTGTTTGCTTTCTAAGGTAATCATCCTGGACTTCCTATTTTATGTGTTTCTTCATTTAGAACCAAGGAACTAGGGACCTCTTAAAAAGCGTTTTTGTCAAATATCTCGAAAACTATGAGGTTTAGCGAAAAGTATACTTAGTACAAAAATATTCTACATTAAATTTCCAACAAAAAGTGTTAAGCACATAACCTTGCTTAAGTGAACGGTTTCGTGGTTACAAACCATCAAAAAATACTTTTGTTCTTAAGACAATGGACATCGACATTATCAAATAACCCGAGAACCAATGGTCCTAGCGAGATAAAGACTAAGTACAAATTAATCTTTATGCAATTTCCTATGGAAAATGGCTTATACATTTTTTCGTTAGAGCTATTAGTTTGGGAGATATGATTAAAATTCAGTGTAATTTGACAAAATTCTTAGATTTTCAAGAAATTGTTATGCAGCACGTGAAGCTCCTGCTCGGAAACAACTATAGAATGGAGACCGCACTAGGTTCATTTTAAAGTTAACAAGATTTAAAACTTCCGGAATCATTTTGTCATTCCTTGACGTTGAAATTAAAGGGCCCATTTTGGCGGTCCATAACTGCAAAACCGTTCATTAAGCAAGGTAATGTGTTAAATACTTTTTGTTGGAAATTTAATGTAGATTATTTTCGTACTTAATATATTTTGCTCTAAACCTTATAGTTTTTGTGATATTTGACAAAAACCGATTTTTTCTCTGGAACATTTGGTTTGATTACAAATAGACCATCGTCAGCTAAAAGTCGACAGATCTTCAACTAAACAGTCGTTAAATCGTTAATTGGCAGTAAAAGTCGATAGGTCCTAAAAGTCGAAAGAATCGCAGCTAAAAGTCGACAGATCTTCAACTAAACAGTCGTTAAATCGTTAATTGGCAGTAAAAGTCGAAATAGACCATCGTCAGTTAAAAGAAATAGACATCTTTTCAACTAAACAGTCGTTAAATCGTTAATTGGCAGCTAAAAGTGCTTAATCCTTAGTATCTAGGCGGAGTGACATCAAAAGAAAACAGAATAGAAACTTCAACAATGATAACAGTGTTTTTACGTTTTCCCCTAGATGGCATCTCAGTCTACAACCGGCACAAGATATGATAAAATATAGTAATTTTGGTACCTGCAGCTTGGTAATTAAGATTAATCATATTTAAATTAACCTAGGAAGTAAAGTAATTGAGGCGGTAGGTGGAAAAGGGGCATAAAAAAGTAGGTTTTGAGATATAAGCGTTTAAAGTTTTTAATGAGTAAAAACATAACTTTTTCACCCTCAATCTTCCTTCCGATTGTTTTTATGATCCTTATTATTATTTCCCTTATTATATTTCCCTTATTATTATTATGATCCATTATTATTAAAAGTAAGGATGCGAAAAATGCAATCTCCCGAAAAAGGGCACATGAGCTCATGTGCCCCTTTTCCTCCTACCGCCTCAATTGGATATGTTCGAAAGTCAATACAATAAACAAAATTTGCTAGACATTATCAAACGTCTATCTACATCCTTATCAATAATGATAAGGAATTTATAGGTCGGAAATAAAAGAGTATAAAGAAATTAGAAGTTTAATAAAGAATGATGATTTGAGGGAGGTTTAAAACTTCTTTTAAGAGGAAAAGTAGGAAGCTATGAAACCACCGGATTTGAAGGATAAAAAAGGGTTTGACGTTTGATAAAAGTTGATGGGTAGATGAGGTTTTTTAATAATTAAGTAAAGAAGAAAAAGGGGGTTTAGGTTTACCTTGAGAGATGAGTTTTTTGAAGAATGAAATGGTTAGGATGTAGTGGCGACGGGGGTTCGCCATTCGGGCTTCTCGCATTCGGTCCTTCTCCCCACTCCGCCCCACCTTGTTAGCTTCAAGCATTATGGGTACGGAGGAGTATCGGTGACGTCACATAATTAGAGTAAATACAAAGTGGATCTTGCTAGCCGCGTGCTATTTCGGCTCTCGGATTTCACTCGGTTTTTCCATAGTTCTAGGCGGAGATTCGTTTCGAAAATTTGCAAGGTGCTCCCATTTATTCTCGCGTACAAAATACAAAAAACGCCACATTTTATACCCTTCCGTTCACGAATTAATTTAAATTTTTTATTTTTTTATTGTGAAATTTTTTTTTTTCTCTCTTTTGCAAAAAATGAAAAAATATCGGCGAACTCCAACTTTTATGGGAAGACAAAAACAGCGATCAAACACTCGCCAGCCTCCGTCTTTACATTCTTCCGGAAAATACGCCGGACGGACGGACCGACATGCACGGAGAGGTATTAATTATTTAAACAATTTTTAAATTAATAAAAATTAAATAAAAAATTTTTTTAAAAACGATTTTGTTTAAATCGTTTTAGACGGCCTTTACCGTTCTATTCGTCTGGGTGGGTGGGGGGGTGTTTTTTCCTTTTTTTGTGAGGTAGGCGGGGAGGGGGGGATTTTTCATTAGTCCCACTGCATTTTGTCATCACGCTACGAGCTTATTTATTAAATTTTATAAACTAAAAACCTAAATTTCCCCCTTTTTTAAGATAAAATCAATAAATTATTTTATTGCCTCCTCTGCATTGCAGCCATTTAATTATAGCCATAAAAAATAATTTTCAAAAAAGAAAAATGGGAATTAATAGAGGACAAATCAATATCTCTTTAAGGTATTTAAATTATTTCTGATTAATCGCATTCCTTTTAAATTATCAACTCAACAAACTTTATAGAAATTTAATTTTTGTTCTTTCAAATATTTGATAATATAAGTTATAATTAAAAAAGGTCATTTTTTAAATTTATATTGATTATAAATTAATTATAAATATTTTTCAAGGTAAAAGGGTCATTTTTTAAATTTTATATTGATTATATAATTAATTATAAATATTTTTTCAAGGTAAAAGGAGTCAATTAAAAGTCAATTATTGATAAATTAAATTTTTTATTACATGAAAAAAACGGAAATGAAGGTTTCTCTGCTGTCGTGAATTTTTGCGAGTGTCGTGACTCATGAGAATGCTTTCCGCCAATTTTTTTCTTTGTTTCTTATTGAAAGAAAAAAAAATGCGATTATCATTGGAAGGTGGCCAGATTTTTAAAAAATATATTTCAGAAAATTATTTGTGGGGCACTCCTTTTTCCGCTTTTTTTCCTTAAAAAGAAGGAAACAAGGAGTAAAATATCCGATTATAACGGAACCTTGGTGTTTCAACAAAGCGCCCCCCTTCTCAATGATGGCATCTAATTGGATAGCCACAAATTAATCATCGATTAGTTTTGAAATATTCGTTTCATTTATGATAATTATTTTTATCTAGGAGTGGGAGAGAAAGGAAAAAGAAAGTTCGGAAAATTTTTGGTTCATTGACCTTTGTTTAAATTTATAGAAACCCCAAAAATACTGAAAGAACCGGTTTTCTATGGCGTTTATGACCCTTTTATCTGTTATTCATAGAATAGTTGGGGGGCCGTGGGGTTGGAAAAGGGGGTGGGTATTGTTATCCAAGTTAATTCCATCGCCAAGTAAAAGCTCCGCCGAAAATCTCTTCCCCGTATTCGAGAGCGGGGGAATCCTCCCGACCGCCCCCTCGCCATCTCAATTCTCGTTAAATTGCCAATTCAAGCTTTGTGTGACTAAAGTTAAATGGAAAATATTCGTGATAAAAAGAGAGAAGTAATTTATCAATTTCAGTTTTTTTAATCCCTTTATTTTTAAAAAAATTACTTTTGTGTTTTTCGCCATATTCCGAAATAGTGGCCTGACGAATCCACAGATTTTAAAGGAATTTTTCCCAGAAAATTTTTCAAAAGTTTAGACTTATTGAACCCCTGAATGTGAGTCTGGCGACCCCCCCCCCCCCCAGGAGGCTTTTGAAGGCCACAATTTTCTCCAAATATCTCAGAATCTCTCCTTCATAATTGACTTAAAAATGTCTTATTTTTTAAATTTGCAAAAATGGCGATCTGTGCGTGGCAAAGTTTTGTTAATTCGCTACGGGCGTACGTGAGCCTTAACTTTTTTACCTTCATACTTAAAATTTTTCAAAATTAATTTCATAAAAATGTTCTTATTTTTAAAACTTTTGTTTCTTAATAGTTCTGTGTAATATCTAGCTTAGATTAAATGTCTCCCTGATTCTGAGCTAAAATCTCATTTCTGTTCTAACGGCGGTGGGTGGTTTGGAAACTGGGAAACGGGGGGTTGTTTCGCCTGATAGGGACTTACGTTTTTGGGACGGAGAGTAAAACCGTGTTTGTCGAGGTAATGTATTAAGCCTCATAAAAAATGTACAAATAACAGGTTCTAAAGAAAAAGAAACCTCAACTTTTTTTTTATAAACTATAAAATAGCTAAAATTATTATAATTATAATGTTTTAAGGTATTCTAATTTTATTTTTTTGTTATAAAAACGACGTGCGTCTCGGGGGCAATAAATACGAGATAAAATTGGATTTACTACTCGACTATGTGTACAGTCTGGGTTAAAAAGTCCGCTTTCGCCCCCAGAAAAATAGCCTGTACCATTTTATGCTTCCTTTTTTTACACATTTTAATTTAAAAGTTTTTAGTAATTTTTATTTTTTGAAATACGAACATTTTCGAGCCCGGTTTTTTTTTTTTTCTAGACGCCGGATCCTTTTCTTTTTTTGTCTCCCCTCCACGGGATGGACGGAGAGGAAAAAAAAATCTAAATTCCTTACTTTTTATGGCCGCATGGATATTTTTTTTTAAATTTTACCCTTCCTTTGTTACGAAATAAAGTGAAACTATGAAGCCTTCCCACTCCTTTTAAAATAACAGAATCTCCCACCATATCTAATAGAAAAATAGAGCCATTCGATTTTCTCTCTTCTAAAAAAATCTTTTCAACAGGTTTTGACAATTTTGTAAAAATTAAACTCTAAAAATCCTAATTTTATGAAAAACATAAAAAAATATGCAGTTTTTAAAAAAATCCAAGTATAAATTAATAAATAAAAATACGATTTTCTCAAAAAATCGTTTAAGGGGATATGAGGGTTTTAAATTGGTTGCTTTGTACATTTTTCGTTGTGATCAACCGTTTTCGGTTTTTTCCTTCTATCTTGGAAACCGTCGCTCAAAACGAAAAAATGTCTTAAGTAAAAGTTGTAGCTACGGAAATTTACTACATAAAATATCTTATTGGTTTTGTCCGTCAGAGCAATATTTTAGGAGATATGAAGGTTTTAAGTTTTCAGACAGGCTCTGTAGGATTATTAGTTTTAACCTCATAACTCCTTAAATATTGCTCTTACGCAAATAATGAGTAAAAAAAATTTTGTAGGAAATCTTTGTACCTACAACTTTTATTTAGGACATTTTTTCGTTTTGAGCGACGGTTTCCGAGATAGAAGGGAAAAACCGAAAACCGTTGCTCACAACGAAAAATTTGCTAAGCAACTCACTTAAGAACCCTCATATCTCCTTAAGTATTGCTCTGACAAAAAAACCAATGAGGTCTTTTTCGTAGGAAATTTCCGTAGCTACGACTTTTACTTATGACATTTTTTCGTTTTGAGCGACGGTTTCCGAGATAGAAGGGAAAAACCGAAAACCGCTGTTAACAACGAAAAATTTGCAAAGCAACCAACTTAAATACTTCCATATCTCCTAAAGTATTGCTCTAACGGAAAAAACTAATAAGATATTTTATGTAGTAAATTTCAGTACCTACAACTTTTACTTAGGACATTTTTTCGTTTTGTGCGACAGTTTCCGAGATAGAAGGGAAAAACCGAAAACCGTTGTTAACAACGAAAAATTTGCAAAGCAACTCACTTAAAAACCATCATACCTCCTTAAAATATATGATTTTTTTCAGATTTGTAAAAAAAAAATTTTTTTCGATAAAACTGTTTAAAAGTACGATTATTTTAAAGAAAAAAAAATCGATTTTCTGGGAAAAAAATGGCATATTCTGCTTCCGGCATTCTGAAAATAAAAATCTAAGTCATGATAACCTTGAAAAATTTAATTTTCGCTTACCCTAAATAAGATTTTTTTAAAATATCTTATCAAAATATTGACTTTTAATGTTGATAGCTAATTAAACATTTTAAAAAAACTTTCACCTTTTTTATTATAGTCAAATGGTTTTATTTTAAAAAAATTTAATGAGCGCTGGATGCGATTTTGCGGTCGAATAAAGCCTCTCTCGAAAAGGGTCCGCCGCCGGGGGGAGTTCAAGGCTGCACAAAATCACTCCGAATATAGGGCTCAGGTAAATTATAATTAGATCTTTTGTCATAAACTAATTTTTTTTTTCCTCCAAAAAATACTTTTATACGAAAAAGAGAAAGTAGCCTTGAATAAAAAAAATTATCTATAGAGGATAGAAAAAAGAGAACGTGATTCTAAATTTAACATAGATTGGTTTTTTTGAAATAATACCGAAATAAATAGTATTCGACCGTCCTTCCTTATTCTACTTCAAGGATATTGAGCCCATTTGCCATTTAGTTCGCTCTATTTTTCCCTGTCTTTTTTTCTTCTTCTTTCACTACAAAAAAATCAATGATAAACGTTTTAAAAAGTCCTTGAAAATGTTTCCTAATTTTTTTTTTATGTTGTAATTTACCGCAGCTTTCTCTTCGATATTTTAGATAAACAATTTGCGTGGGAGTTAAAAGGGTGTAATGAAGGGAGTCTCACACTTACAAGAAACTAGCGAACGGGGAGACTTAAATTAAACTCTATTCCCGACCGAGAAATTTACAGATGTCGTCTCTTTCTTCCTTTATTTAATTACTTTATTAAACTTTCAATAAACTTTAGCAATTTGTCAAGTTTTATTGACTCCGTTTAAAATATTCAACTTCGTTTTCAAGTATCGATTTTGAAGCGGTGTTCATCCAGACTATAATAATTTTATATTTTTTTAAAAAAGAAAATCGTTTTTTTGTTCCACTTTGTCTCAAAAGAGGAAGTTGACTATTAATTTTAACTTTAGAACCCGTATTTTTGTTGATTAAATAAATTATCTTGAGTTGAAACGAATGATAATCACGGGTAGTTTTGACGCTGTGACAAACCATTTTCATAAATCATCTTGCGAGGGTATCACAGTAACTGACTTTGGGAAAAGACCATTGGTCCCCCCCCCCCGTTTTTGACAACCTTTAGACACAATAAAGTTAAAAATGTTTCCCTTTTTTTGGTGTCAAAATAAATTAATTTGGGATTAAATAAATTATCTTGAGTTGAAACGAATGATAATCACGGGTAGTTTTGACGCTGTGACAAACCATTTTCATAAATCATCTTGCGAGGGTATCACAGTAACTGTCTTTGGGAAAAGACCATTGGTCCCCCCCCCCCCGTTTTTGACAACCTTTAGACACTATAAAGTTAAAAATGTTTCCCTTTTTTGGTGTCAAAATAAATTAATTTGGGATTAATAAATTATCTTGAGTTGAAACGAATGATATCACGGGTAGTTTTGACGCTGTGACAAACCATTTTCATAAATCATCTTGCGAGGGTATCACAGTAACTGTCTTTGGGAAAATACCATTGGTCATTGGTCCCCCCCCCCCGTTTTTGACAACCTTTAGACACTATTAAGTTAAAAATGTTTCCCTTTTTTTGGTGTCAAAATAAGATTTTATTGTAAATCAATTTTTAAAAAAATCAAGATAATCTTTTCACGATAATTTGACCTGAATCTGAACATGCTAAGTCGCATGACACAACATTTTCTGTTTATCTTGCCCCTCAATTTTCCTGAAGAAGGCACATAAAAAGCGTTTTCTTATAAAAAATCGTCCCCAAGGGCAAATTATGTGCACAAATTTATTTATTTTACTATCGTCTCGATAGGGTTCGATTATTTTGAGTTGCAGATTAAGCACGCTTTCCATTATTCTCCTTTCTCGATAAACTATTTTATAAAACTTGTTTATCTTGAAAATTATAATTGAAAAAGTCCGTTTTATTGATTTTGTCATTTTGTTCGAGGGGAACAAATTTTGATCAACGAGTGGGGCTGACGTTTTGACAAAGGCACCTCCCATTTCTAAAAAAAGCGAACTTTTAAAATCGTAACAAATTCTTATTTCGAAGAAAACTTTATTTTTTAAGTTTAAAACACTATCATAGTTTAGCGTCTTGTTATTTTAGAACCATGTAAACATTTGCCTTTACGAGAGGCTTTAACCAACAGAGAAGTTATGTAAATATTTCGCTTAGAAAATAAAAATTAGTAATATAAAAAAATCAATAATGTATTTTCGCTTTTTTATTATTCGCCCATGAGTAATGAAAAACCTTGACTTCTTTTTAAATGTTTGTTTTCAAAGCGAAAATAGAATATTCAAGTCATGGTTTTAAATAAAAACCAACGATTTTGTTTAAATTTTAAACAAAGATTTTTAAAAAATAAATTGGTTTGAGAAAGAATTTTAACTTTGTGGCGTCTATTCAACTAGGACGGATCGCAACTTTCTACATCTCCCAGACTCTTTTTATGGTCTGGACTGGTCTATTTTGAATTAAAAGAAGCCAAAAGCGTCTCTCGAAGTGGACGCTATTATCCCTTCTTTATTTTCAATCGTCGGCAACGTTTAATACGCGAATTAAACGGATTCCACGATTTAAAAAAAAAAATTGATTGCGCTTTTCAATGCGCAAAAGCTTTGTCCTAACAAATCGGGGGTCCGAGGTTCAATCCCACTGATGTATCGGATTTTTTAAGCATTTTTTTTTGCACAGTTGTGGAAAACGTATTTTTAGCAAATAAACGTAAAAGGAATCTGCAATTTTCTCAATAAAATTAAATATTTATTTTTAATCATGTACTACCAAATAGGGGAAATTTTTTTTCTTTAAAAATTGTAAAAAAACATAATTTTTTGATAAAATCATTAGAAAAAGTTATAATTTGTTCAAAAAATCATTTTAAAAATTCGACTTTCTGGATTCCTAATCTTCATAACGATTTTTCCTTACTCTTCAATATCTGCCCATCTTTTTGGACGGGCGATTGTATACTCGGCCAATTTAATGACTTAACCGGGATGTAAATTCGGCCAACTTGTGATTTGTAAAAATAAGGTTTTTATTTATATTTGTTTTTATTGGTTTTATTTTTTTTTAAACAGACTCGCCTCAAGCGTTAATTAGCGGAATTTACTTGCAAGCCTTATACCAAAGTTTGGCCGAATTTACCAACTCGTCAAGGGTCAGATACATAGGTATAGGATTGGCCGAATTTACTACCGCCATTTTTGGGCAACCTTAAAATATATTTTTTGTTAATGAATAATCAGGGAATATTTGAACTCTAAAATAAAATTCTTTTAGTAAGAAACGTCCGCCTTTCTCGATACATTATTCATACAAAAGCAGATTACGTAACCTCTTTTTTTTTCGTTATTCAAAGTCCCAAACTCGGTCAAAGAAAAACAAAAAAAAATTATTTTTATTGTAATAAATTAATCTGAAACTAATTTATCCAAAATAATTTTGTAAACAGGAAATTCATTGTTAAAATTATCATTAATTAATTTTTTTTTGAACAGTTTGAAGTTTGCCTCGACTCAACGGGGATGTTTTTTTCCCCCTTCTTCAGTCCCTTTTCTCATTTTGGATTTTATAAATGTGAATAGGGATCTTTTAAAATGTATGTTAGAGCGAGCTTTGGCTACTATCCGGACTGAAAAAGTCGTTGTGCGACGGGTGGGTTAAATGGGGAGGGAAATACATGCATATTTATTTTCTTCGGCTTGAACGAATAACCCCTCTTTCTTTTTTTTTCTCTCTTCGTGTCTATATTGTTTCATTTTAATCTTTCTCAAGTATTCCAAAAGTCTTTTTTTCCGTGGGAAAAGATACTTTTTAGAATAATCATATTTCGCACTTCTCTGAAATACTTGAAATATTTATACCTGAGAATGCTTTTTTGTACAAAACCTTTTTACCTCAGACAAAAATTTGAAAGACTTTTTAGAAAACCTAGAGATCAATATCCTCTTCAAAGTTTTACCCTACTTAATTATTAAAATGGTGCAATGCACCACTTATTTTTTTTCATACGCATTTTTGAAAGAAAATAATTTGATTTTATTAAAACGGATTATGTTTTAGGCCTCTCGATTGTTGTGGGTTTCACCAATTATTATTCAATGGTGGTGCCGAGAGGAGAGAATTTAATTAAACCCTTGCCCTCGTGAAATCCATATTATGGTGCGCAATTCAACTTTTTAAAAATTCCCTTTTTTTTAAATTAATCCTTTTTTAAAAACCTTTTTTATTTTATCATAATTAAGTACCCGCTTTAAACTTAATGGTTATTAAAAATTTAAAAAATTTACTGAGAAGTCTTTTTTGTTTCCAGAATTTAGAATAATTGCTGTTTGAACGTCACATCCATCAAAAAAAATTTTAGTCACAAATCCTCTTAATAAAGTTGGCGATGTTGGGTTCGGACTATTAAGTAGATCTAGGGCCAAGTCCATTTACTGCGGAATTAATGAACGCTTCGGAGGGTTCTGACTGAAACAGGGGATGAATTTCCCTAAACGGATTTTCGATCACCTTAAAGCCCCTTTAATAAATTTAACACGTCGACAATAAACAAGTTTTAGGAAAAATAATCAAATGTGAAATTGGCGTAAAATTAAGAATGGGCTCTTTCACGTTTTTCATCATTTCCAGTTTACTCTTTCCCTCTTTTAAAAACAATTTAGTAGAGCCCGTGTCACTTCAAAGGGTTGACTCTACTAGTCGACCTGAAAACGTTTCTCTCACTAGGATTGAAGGATGTTAATTTATTCGTGTAATCCTTTATTAAATTTAAAAATTAAATTTTGATCAATTTAGTCCCTTATCTTAGTTTATTTATAAATCATAAACGCTAAAATGAAATGTTGCGAAACGCAAAGTGTTAACGTATTTAAAAAAAACTATAAACATTTAATTAGGTTAGCCAAACATAAGATAGAGCACGAGGCATTTCCTCCTCTTCAAACGGCCCCCAAAATAATTTTATATAATCATAACTCCTGGACGGATATTTTATCACATTTGGCCTTATTCATAATCATGTAATATAATCATTTTATGACTTATGAAAGTATTCATTCATAAAATACGAAATTAACATAATTTACAACAATTCAAAACTCAAAAATTTTTAATAATTAATATTAATATTTTATTAATTTCTTGACATTTATGATTTTTTTTTTGGGTTGTTTAAACCCTAAATTTGTGATGAAAATACGTTTAAAAATGTTTAGAAATTTATAAATTATAATTTAGAAAATTAATTATTTTATGCAGCTCTAGATATTCATACAATATTCATTTTTGTGTAAATTTCGGGAGAACACCGTTCAACAAAACGCATTTCACCCTAAAGCAGTTGAACGTCAAAAATCTGCATTTGGACATAAATCTGTAGTTGACCATTATGCGTTTCGGTATAATGCAATTGAACATAAAGCTCTTAAAAGTTCAAAAATTATGCGTTTCGGCATAATGCAATTGAACATAAAGCTCTCAAAAGTTCAATAATTTAGGGCATAATACATCTCACCATAAACTAAGGACAGTAGAAGAACAAGAACACTTTCGCCGTTTAAAAAGCGATTATGGCGAAACGACAAAAACCATAAAACTTGACCATAATGCAATGCAACATAAAGCATATCACCATTAACTACGAAAAGCATCAGGCAGCCAATGGGATCAGCTCGTGCTTTATGTTGAATTGCATTATGGTGAACCGTCAAGTTTTATGGTTTTTGTCGTTTCGCCATAATCGCGTTTTAAACGGCGAAAGTAGGCTTGCTCTTTCGCTGTCCCTAGTTTATGGTGAGATGTATTATGCCCAAACGACTGAAACAGTGTTATGGCGAAACGAGAAATTCTTTAAAATGAAAGTTTCCTTTATGTTCAACTGCGTTATGTTAAAACGACCAATTTTAAGTCGAAACAAGTTTTAAATGTCTTCTTTATGGTGAGATGTACTATGTTCAAATGCATTATACTGAACATTTTCGTCTATTTTCTTTATGTTGAGTTGCAGATTTTTTATAGTGAACGGTAACTCGCGATTTCTGCTATTTTATGGTCAAATGCATTATGGCGTACCGCATTATGTCGACACGTATACACTCTAAATTTCTGGATTGAAGTACATTTAGATATTTTATGAATTTCCAGAAAAGCATACAATTTTAATCCCAATTTCTTTTTGTGACAAACCATTTTGTGAATTCGAATGTTTTTAAATAATTTGTTTAATTAAAATACCTTGAAAAAAATCCATTATAAATTTACACTCTAAACAAATTGATTTATAAACTCAAATCCAACTGAAGTTAAATTAAATTTTTTATAATCCTTTAAATCCATGGCTTAAATAAAATTGGAAATGCCATTTCCCGTCTTATAGAAATCGTGTTCTTTTTTATGATCTCCAGGAACATTTAATAAAAATTAAAAATAAGGTTCTAATAAAAGTAAAAATTTATGTCCCGTGTATATATTTGCGAAATACAATTAATTATGCAAGAGGTTCTCCGAGATAAATGTATATTGCCTTGTATTAAAGTCATGCCGCCCGCCCGGGATCGATCTACGCCCCTTTTTCCTTATACAAAAGCTTTTAGGATTTCACTTTTTATTTATAAAAATAGACCCTGATTTATAACAAATAATTAAATCCTTAATGTATTTTTAAATTAAATTATAATGAGCGCATAATGCGATTTAATCTATTTAAAAAAATAGTTTATAATTTTTCTTTCTTAATAAATAATTAGGGTTGTTCAATTTTTTTATGAGACTTAAGAACGTTCTTAAATAACCATAAATGCCAAGCTTCTTATGTATGTGGAAGGAAGTGCTTCAAAGAGCACGAAAAGAGGTTTAACCGAGATTTATGAAAGGAACATTGTTAAGGGGTCTGTTGCGCGTAAAATGCGGGAAATCGATAGAAAAAAATTCAGGTCGTCCTTTGATGATAAATTTGATCTTTTCATTATTGTTAGTATATTTTTATTGCGCATGAGATCTCCGCGTTGGTCCTCCCACGACGATTTCCCCCTCCGCGTTTTTTTTATGGTCCCCTTTTTATTTGTATTCTTCATTAAATTCTCGTTTAATATCGATTTCAAAAATTGCTTTAAAAAAATTTAGGTATGTCGTAAATTAGATTTTTTTTTCCACTTCCTCATGCGTCTTCAGGAAGTTTTCGGTTTCAGTGAGAAGAACCCACTTCCTGTAGAATTTCATCGTTTCCTGAACACCGTGGACAATGAGGCCCCTCTCCCTAAAAAATGATCATTTAAATTTTTTTTATTGTGGTTGCTGGTTAATGCCTTAGGTAAGGCCATAAAAAAAATTCTCTTTCCGATCATGAGGTTGTCTGTAGTGCCGGCCGTCCGTACCTCCTGGTTGTTTAAATTTTTTTTTAACTTTTAAAATTATTATTTCATATTATGAAAGCGACGGGCATGTTTATAAATAATTAAGCTTCATTTATGACCTCATTTATGATGAATAATGATCCGCCTACCTTCCGCCATTTTTTTCTAAAAAATAAATTTTTATTAAATAAACGGAATAAGAAAATGGAGGGTTTTAAAAATAGCTTTTATACGGTTCACTGTTCAAAATTTGCACCTGTCATATCGATCGAAATCCCCCCTCCCCCCAAGGGGGGAAGATGGGGTGAAAACGGACCGACGTCGAAAAGAGAAGGCGGCGCGGGGGAGAAAGCAATTCAATTGAATTTTCGTCTTCCTATTCAATCCTTTATATCATTATTTATTTAGGATCTAATAAACGGAAAGACGACGTTAAAATTTATCGTCGCAATTTAAAGAGAAAAAACTTAAAAATTAAAAGTTTTTTTTCCTCTTTTCAGTTAATCTACGGCTTTTTAAACATGACCTCGAGAATAAAAAAAATATATAAGGCCTTCCAATTTGTCCGAAGTGCCGATTCAATTTTCTTGAGTGTTTTTTCCCGATGTATTTTTTGGATAAAAAATATTTTCATAGACAATATTCATGATTAGTCTATAAAATGCAGATTCTACTTTTTTTGTCATTCATATAAATTCAGACGTGTTTGGTAATGGCACTTGTATTTATATTATGTAAACATGCATTTTGGCCGGTTTCCAAGCGGAAAAGGTGCCAAAAGGGGGCCAATGATCCTCCTAATCCTATACGTTTAATTATTTGTTTTTTATCTTTTTATTTATAAAAAAAAAATTTTATGCATAAACGCGAGGAAAACGGTTTTTGTTTTCTTTCAATAATGCAGGCTCGTCGGCCTTGGTTCACGGAAGGTCACGGTTCGAACGAGGCTTCCCAGGAGGTTTGCACCAATGCCCTCATCAAGGATTTTATTTTTATTTCAGTCTCATGGAACGACACGTTTTAGGAAAAGAAAAATTGATTTGTTTAACAAAAAAAAAATGTTTTATTTTGAATTTTAAATTTTTCTTTATAATTGGTTTTAATGAGTAGGTCGCTTTAAAAACATTCAAGGACTCAACCTTCTTTTCGGTCATTTTCAGGACATCCGGGTTGAAATGACGCTAAAACGCGCAATTTTTCACCTATAAAATATTTTTTTTCCCAAATCAAATCAATAAAATCGATATTTTTTATTAATTTTTTAGCTTGGAAATTAATTTGAAAAAAAAAACAGAAATTGATACCAACGTTTTTTTGTATGAATTTCTAGATATCCAATTTTTTGTGATAAATCAAATAACAATATCAATTGTATTAAAAAGTCGTTTAAAAAAAGAAATTCATTCAAAATCAAGTTGTTTTTTGACATTCAATAAAATCACTCATTTTTTAAAATGAAATTAATGTACTTTCTCGAGTGTATACGTGTCGACATAATGCGGTTCGCCATAATGCATTTGACCTTAAAAGAGCAGAAATCGCGAGTTACCGTTCACCATAAAAATCTGTCAACATTAAGAAAATAGTCGAAAATGTTCAGCATAGTGCTTTGAACATAATACATCTCACCATAAAGAAGAGATTTAAAAATTGTTCTTTTGGCATAAAATTTGTCGTTTCAACATAACGCAGTTGAACATAAAGGAAACTTGCATTTTAAAGAACTTGTCGTTTCGCCATAAAACTGTTTCTGTCGTTTTGGCATAATGCATCTCACCATAAACTAGGGACAGCCAAAGAGCAAACCTATTTTCGCCTTTTAAAACTGGTGAAACGACAAAAACCTTAAAACTTGACATTTCACCATAAGGCCGTCCGCACACTGGAGCCGACTACATGCGACTCGGAGTCGTACGAAGTCGTACGACTTCGCTCTAGAGATCCTAACATTAACAATTAAATGGAACCTCGCCCATTGTAACCGACTTAGTCGTGCGTATACGTGCGTTTATAAACGACTTACGACTCGATCCAAACTTGTTTGGATTTTGTCGCAGGTCGCATGCGATTTTTACGTTTTCTGAGTGAATTATTAATTATTATGGATACCGAAAAGCTCATTTCTCTTGTGCAAAATGCTGAGTGCTTGTGGGACCAAAAAATGTAAAGGACTGTAAAGAAAAAAAAATGTAAAAAGAAAAAAATGTAAAGAAAGAACGTCTTTCTTAAATCCTCCTTAACATTTTCCAAAATGTAGTAAAATGTTTCCTTTTTCATGCGGAAATAACGGAAAAATTTGAAATTTGAAATCTCAGAAATCTGAATTTTCATACGATCAGTCGGCTCCAGTGTGCGAGGGAAGCGTACGACCTGAACGCACGACTTGGTCGTGCGTAGTCGCAGTCGCACGTAGTCGGCTCCAGTGTGCGGACGGCCTAATGCAATTCGCACATCCTCGCGACAGGAAAAAATGAACCCCCTTGTGTCATAAAACGAGCTGATCCCATTGGCTGCCTCCTTGCTTTTCCTAGTTTATGGTGAGATGCCTTATGTTGAATTGCATTATGTTGAACTGTCAAGTTTTAATGTTTTTCTCGTTTTGCCATAATCGCGTGACTTGAACTTTTTTTATGTCGACTTGCATTTATTGAAAAAGTCGTTTATGGCAAAACGCTTTATGTCGAAATGAATTATGCTCAAAATTTTTGAACTTTTGAGAGCTTTATGTTCAATTGCATTATGCCGAAACGCGTTATGGTGAACTACACATTTTTAAGTCAAAACGCAGTATTTTATGTTTATCCGCTTTAGGATGAAATGCGTTATATTGAACGGTGTTCTCCCACTTTTTCACCGCAATCCCCCCCCCCCCCCAAAAAAAAAAAAAAGAAAACTCAAATTTTTAAAAAATATTTTATGAAATTCTAGAAATTCATACTTATTTTTAGGAATTCGTTGAAATTTATATTTATGAGTGAATTTCTAGAATTAATGGTTATGAATGTGCTACTCGGTTTTTAGTAATTTTATTTAAACTAATATTTATTGGCTTGCTAAATCTGAGTAAGCAAACATTAATTATATTTCAAAAGATCCGACCTTGTAAAGGGAGTCCTTTTGAGTTGTTTCTTCAAAGTTTATTTTGCTAATTGAAATTTCAACCTAGACGGCTCCCGTAAAAAAGAGTTTTCTTTTTCCATATTTGAAAAAATTGGATCGTTATCTTTTAAAAACCGTTAGAGGGAGCAGCTACTGACCGTAACCATATTCAAACGTTTGTGGCTCAACAGGTGGTTGAGCTTGGTCAAAACGTCTCCTATCCTTGACCTCAAACTAAATCCGATCCGACACGGCTAGTTCCCCAAAATTGTTCACCGAATCAACAAAAATATCTCACGCAAATAAAGTTTTCTCTCCTTTTATTTTCATAATCGTATTTACAAAGTTTTAACTCATAGAGCGAGGCCAAACTTTATAAAGTTCTCTCTGAATTAACTTTTCAAAATTATGCCCTTTCATCTTTATTTTCAGTTCGAATATTATTTCAGCGTTTCTAAATTTATTACGACCTAATTTATTATATTTGTATTTTTTATAATACATATTTTATAATAAATGAGGTTTTTCATGGACGGCTTTAAGTTATATTTAGCTATCAAGGATGGCTCTAATCGCTTATTTATTGTCTCACTAATCAATGATTATCTGATCAGGGATATTCAGTTTTTATCATCTTTATGAATAATTAGATAAAAATGTTTATTTATTTTTGTACTTCAGCTGGGAGAACACCGTTTAACAACCCATTTCACCCTAAAGCAGGTGAACATAAAAAATATGCATTTCGACATAAAAAATCTGTAGTTTACCATAATGCGTTTGGGCATAATGGAATTAAACATAATGCTCTCAAAAGTTCAAAAATTTTGTGCATAATGCATTTCAACATAAAGCGTTTTGCAATAAACGACTAATTCAAAAAGTGCAAGTCACTATAGCGCTTCTCACCATAAAAGCCTCTTTTTAAACTTGTTGCTTCGACATAAAACTGTTTTTGTCGTTTGGGCATAATACATCTCACCATAAACTAGGGACAGCGAAAGAGCAAGCCCACTTACGCCGTTTAAAACGCGATTATGGCGAAACGATAAAAATCCTTAGAACTTGACAGTTCACCATAATGCAACTCAACATAAGGCATCTCACCATAAACTAGGAAAAGCGAGGAGGCAGCCAATGGGATCAGCTCGTTTTTTGACACAAGGGGGTTAATTTTTTCCTCTGTCGAGGATGTGCGAATTGCATTATAGTGAACTGTCAAGTTTTAAGGTTTTTTTCATTACGCCATAATCGCGTTTGTTTGTGCCTTTCATTTTGGTTTTTCGTGGTAAATATTTTGAGATTGAAAGAAAAATTGAGAGGATTTCCGTGAAAAATAACTTAAATCGCACAAAGGGGGCAATGAAATAAAATAGAAAATGTTACTTTTGTAGAAAGTTGGGGAAAACGAGATGGTAGGGGGAGGAGATGGGAGGTTGCGCCGTGCGAGCTTTTCAAAGGACCGACATCGTTATTAAATTCTGTAAAGCCCCGACCACAATTTGCATTTCTCTCTTCTAGCCTCAGTCATCCTCTTTTCCTTCCTATACGCCTAAAATTCGTACTTTTTAGATTCCCCCATCCCCTCAAAGCTTCAGATAGAATTTCGATTTTCTTCCTATCTACACAAAAATAAAACACCGACTTAAATGATAATTTAAAAAATTCATTTTAATTCCTCAAAAAGAAGTTATTGTAATACCCTCCATCACCATTTGGGATCGGTTCTGAGAGACCCCTTAATTTTTAACTTCCGAAGTTATTGTGATACCCTCCTCATCGGGTTTTGGGGAATGGTCTTCCAGACCCCGGAGGGTCAATACGAATATTGATCTTTACCGATCTCAACTTTGTCTGTGGTGCCGGCCGGCCGTCCGTCCGTAGCATTTTTTTCCGGAACACTTTACGGCCACAGTTATCGACCGATTTTCACCAAATCTTCAGTCAGTGAATAAGAATCTGACCTGGGCGATAATTATTATAATAATTATTACCTAATTAGTATTGATTATTAATTAATTATTAATAATATTACCTAATTTATAAAGCGACATAATTTCCTTGGATGAGAAACTCGAAATTTTTGTAGCCTTCCCCGCCCTTCCTTTTCAATTTTTAAAAGCCACAAACGCTACTTTTCCATTAAAAAATTACTTCCCTGTTCGTTTGGAATAAATTATAATTTATTTCTAATTTCGATGTGTAAGCAATTTTTTTATGCTGATAAATTTTAGAATTATAAACGTAATGAAACATGTTTATCACTAAATTGAATTCAAACCGGGAGAAGCATAGAATTAGGTTTGTATCGATTGAGTTTCCCGAGTGCTTTGAATGAGCCCTGACTACCGGAGTTAAATATACCAAATAGCGAGAACACTCGATGATATTTTATTACATATAATTTATTAAACGAATCAATTTTATGAATAAAAAAATTTTCCCTTTTTGTTCAAATTTCAATTTTTCATCGGCATCCGTGTTGTAATCAATCTTGTTTTTCTATCCCCCTCTTTCCCATATCCCGAAAGCAGGGCTTTTATCGATTTAATGGCGAAACATTTATATGTATCAAAGAGCTTCCCGTTTCTCCTCACTTTTTTTTTCCCCCTCAAAGCCATTCTCTGTGTTTTTTTCTTTTATGGCCATTTATTTTTAAAAGCCGTTTAACTTTTTTTAAATTAGCAAAAATAACTAAAATATACATTTTTGAGGGAAAGACGCTTTTTGATCACTTTTTTCAAAGAGATGAATCTTGTCAAAAAACCGAGGAAAACTCCTAAAAATGCTTAAAAAATGGATTTCTTCCTTGACCCCTTAGCCAAAAACCAAATCCCCGAAAATCCTGTAAAAAATGAAATTAAATTAAAAATCCTGAAAAAATTGACCAAGAAAACCCACGAAAATCCTTTGAAAATCGGGTTTGTTTGTCAAAAAGGTGAAAAAAAATTTAAAAATCTGTTAAAAGTAGGGTTTTTCTGTCAAAAAATCGAGGAAAAATTTCGAAAATCCCTTAGAAATGGGATTTCTTCTTCAAGTACTCGTTTGAAGAGCTTCCAATTTCTTGAAAGAGAAGGAAAAATATAGGAGGGGGAAGTATAACGTAGGGGAAAGTACAAAGAAGGGGAAGTATAACTTGCTGGCCGGAACCACAGATATACCATAGTTGAGCTCGGTAAAAATCATTCGATTTGACCCTCCTGGGTCTAAAAGACCCTTCCCCACAAACCCGACGTAGAGAGTATCACTATAACTTCTTTAAGGAAGTTTAAAAAACCTATGAAAAATTCTAAAAATCATGTTTAAAAAAAAACGTTTTTCCTGGGTACTAAAAAACGGTAATGTAGGGTAATTCAATAACTTCTCTTTGAGGAATTGGATCTTTTATTTATTTTTGTTTATTTATTTTTTTTTATTTTTTTTGTGAGGGTAAATAATCACAACGACTGTTCCTCAGCATTTCAACCTAAATATTTTATTGACTTCCTAAACTGCATAATCCGTTATAAATTATAATATACAACGAATATTGTTCAAATAATGAACTTTTAATTTCGTCCCAACGGAGTTGTCGATAGTCCCGGCTTAAATTTCCATATTTAAAGCGAGTAACTTATCGATTTTGTTCATCAGGCGAATGCATTCCCCTCCCCCCGTTTAATTAAACAGCTTCATTAATTTTTGTTGACTATTTTTACAATAAACGCAAAGATTATTCAAGGAGATTATTCTTATCGAGAATCCCTGTTTGAAAATTTATAGCCCAGTGGAAGGGCATTACCGATCTAATTGCTTAATAGAACCGTTAATTCTACGCGTTTATACCCTATTATGAAGGCCCTATAATATATTTAAACCATAAGTTTCTATTCATTTGCTTCTAATGTGACTTTTAAAGTTAAATAAATAACGTTTCGAAAGTTTATACGTGAGTAACTTTTACGGGTCACTGACTTCATCATAATTAAATTTTTTATACTTTTTCCAAGTTGTGTATTTTAGAAAACTCTGGGTTATTCGTTTATAATGTGACAATACGTTTGTGCGGCACAGTCCCGCTTTGGAAGTGTCCCGTTGTCCTCGCAGGGGGCAAAAATCCCCTTTATTTTTTATTTCCTTAATTTTTGTGATTCTCAAATCTGCGATTTTTAATTTTATTACAGCACTTATTTAATTTTTGTTGAAAAAGTAATTTACCTTCTCTTTATGTTTTCAGGACGGTTTGTATTTATGACGTAATATTTTCCTTTGTTTTGAAGGGTGATTATTTTGTGCATTGTTTACGTTCCTTTGCGTAATTATTATGTACCTTTGAAAATATAATTTATCCACCTTTAAGGAAAATATTATTTCAAATACTGGGTGGTCCGGTTAACCGTATTAATAAAAATTAAGTCCTCTGACAAACCCTCTGGGAGAGTTATGATTTTTTAATCACTCTCATTTTTCATCAAAAAAACAATTTTTTTTCTTATGAGAACGTCCTATATTTTTATTATTTTTATATCCTGAAAACCACGGTTTTTTTTCTCAGAAAATCGTTCTGTCACCATCTGTCTAGGAGTTATGATTTTTTTGTGACGTTCGGTTAAAAATGTCCTATCACCATCTAGGAGTTATGATTTTTAAAACTTTTTTTTTGCCCTCCAAAACCACGTTTTCCCTTTAAAAACGGCCTATCATGATTACTCCAGAAGTTATGATCTTTTTTAAGTTTTTTTCCCGTCAAAAACCATGTTTTTCTCATAAAAACGTCCTACCACGAGAAATGTTTGTTATTTTTTATCATTTTTATTTCCTGAAAACCACGTTTTTTTTTCTCAGAAAATCGTTCTTTCACCATCTGTCTAGGAGTTATGATTTTTTTGTGACATTCGGGTTTTTCATAAAAATGTCCTGTCACCATCTAGGAGTTCTGTTTTTTTTTAAACTTTTTTTTTGGCCTCCAAAACCACGTTTTCCCTCTTAAAAACGTCCTATCATGATAACTCCAGAAGTGATGATCTTTTTTAAGTTTTTTTCCCGACAAAAACCATGTTTTTCTCATAAAAACGTCCTGTCGCGAGAAATGTTTGTTATTTTTTATCATTTTTATTTCCTGAAAACCACGTTTTTTTTTTTCTCAGAAAATCGTTCTTTCACCATCTGTCTAGGAGTTATGATTTTTTTGTGACGTTCGGTTTTTTCATAAAAATGTCCTATCACCATCTAGGAGTTATGATTTTTTAAAAACTTTTTTTTTTCCCTCCAAAACCACGTTTTTCGTCTTAAAAACGTCCTATCATGATTACTCCAGAAGTTATGTTTTTTAAGTTTTTTTTCATCAAAAAAACAATTTTTTTTTCTTATCAGAACGTCCTATATTTTTGATCATTTTTATTTCCTGAAAACCATGTTTTTTTTTTTCTAAGAAAATCATTTGTCTCTATCTGTCTAGGAGTTATGATTTTTTTGTGACATTCGGGTTTTTCATAAAAATGTCCTATCACCATCTAGGAGTTATGATTTTTAAAACTTTTTTTTTGCCCTTCAAAACCACGTTTTTCCTTTAAAAACGTCCTATCATGATTACTCCTGAAGTTATGATCTTTTTTAAGTTTTTCTTTTCCGTCAAAAACCATGTTTTCTCATAAAAACGTCCTGCCACGAGAAATGTTTGTTGATTACTGTTTTTATTTATTTTTTGTTGCAAAAAATAAACTTTTTTTCGTGCCATTAAAATCCGTCGAGGATTTATTATTTTTTAAGGATTATTGACTGTCTTAAGCATACTTTTAAAAACTCTTTTTCTGCTTTGAAAAAATCGAAGCAATCGCAACTGCCCAAACGTGCAAATAGGTCGAGAGATTCTCGAGAAAAAAAAGTGTCATCCCGACATTTCCTTAAAATTGATCAATTTCCTAAAGGTTTCCAATCTATTTTTAAAAAGGAAAAAAAAAACTGATTTTATTCACCCTTGGATTATAAAATCCTTCAATTTATCCCGTGAAATAGAGCTTCTGTTAAAATCCTGGTTTTCATTTTTATTTATTTACTGTATCTTGGGAAACGTGAGTTATATTGGAGTTGGCAGACCACTTATCAATGAACTTTTGCCCAAACTCCGCAACAATAAAGTTTGAGAAAATCGATTTTCTTTTTTAATAAAAACCCACAAGAGCTTTTTAATTAGCCACGAACATTTCAAAAACTTATCAGGAGTGCCAATTAACATAATTATTATTTTATCTCTTTAAATAAAAATTATCAAGCCCTTATTTTATTTAGAAAAAAATTAAATTCTGGTTTTGTTCATGAGAAAAAGGCCTTTTAGTTTACGAGTCCTTGAGCGATTAAACCCTCTTTACGATTCATTTCCTCCGATAATTACGATAACGAATTTCATCCCTTCTATTTTAAGACTCAAAATCATGGAAAAAGAAAGATCGCCTTAAAAGGATAAAAAGGGAAAATCGTATTATGCTTAAAGTCGGCTATGTGTTCATAAGGGCTTGGCAAGGGTCCCAATATACTTTTAGATAGGGTTCCTACTACTCATTCGACAAAAGTTTCCCGGGCCCTTTTCCAGCTAAAAAATCCAGCGTTTTCCTCCTTTCCCCCAATTCGACAATTGGCATATTCTAATTTTAAAAAAACTTCTTTTTCTATTACTTTTTCTGAAATTCATTCTAAAATGATTAATCTCCGCATGAAAAAGCCTGAGTTATGAATAATGTATTTTTACACTTGGAAAGCAAAATGTTAAAGGATGGCGGGGGTAATATTAAAACGCCGGAGTCGCATGAATATTTTGTTAAAACATGCACAAACTCCCTCACGTTTTTTTTGTTAATTTATGTCATCTAAATAACTTTTAATTTATAAAATTTTCGTTTCCTTTTATGACAAAAGGGCCTTTTCCAGGATGTTTTTAACGAGAAAGATGGGGAGCCTTTTGATGGAGATCACCATTGTTGCATTCGTAGACTTTTCTGAGGCCCCATCGATCGGTGTCACCCCGATGTCACTTTTCCCATAAAGTGTTTTTTTAATGGATATTACTCGAATGACATTTTTCTACTAAATTAGGAAAAATTAAATCATCATTTGAAAGCATTACGTGTAAGGTCGTATTATTTAATTCGTTGTTCCGACTTGAGATTCGCGGGTTGCTTCTGGCATTGACCCACATCCTTGGCCGGCCTTCAGTTTTCACATCATCCGGACCTTTTGCTCATTTGGAAAAATATCCAAGTGCCAAACTATAAATTACGTCATACTAAAGTAATCATTTTGCGAAAGTCCCCTTTCCCACGGTTCTTGACTTGCAGAAAAAAAACTGTTTTTCTAGAACCCGAGGGAGAATTTTTTTATTTGCCCAGTTTTTAAGTGTTTAAATAATGAGAGCCTTGGTCCAAAAAAGATCGGATAATACGAGATATTTTTGGCTTAAAAAAACGAAAATCCACGCAGGAGGCAAAATATTTTCGGCCGTCGGATAAATTCTCCTTTTCTTGAAGTCTCATTTTTAATATTTTCATTGTTTGAGAACAAATATCCCTTTTTCCTGGATAGGTGTGGAGTTTTATTCAGTTGGAATTTCTAATTAAGTGAGAGCTGAGCTGCAATTAGTTTGGAGATGGGATTAATGAAGTTAAGTCTTGGAAGTTGGTTAACTTGAAACTTGAAAATCGTCCTATAAACATATAGGAAAATAATATTTTAAACAAATTGCAAAACTTAAATAATTTTAAGGGCCATTTACCTTATTAAAGGTAATTAGAATGAAATTCAAAGCTGGTTAATAGATATGCGTTCCTCGAGCCCCTCGACTCCGAATGAAATTGATTCGCTTTTCGATGTGCGGGAGAACTCGATTCTCCTGAATCCACAATTTCAAATACCAGAACCAAAATTTAATTTTTGAAATATCTTCCTCACAGGTTTTTCTTGAGTCCTTGACCACTGTCCCACGGAGGGAAAAACGACGTTTTTCTTGAACTCGTGGTGAAGTTGACCACTTCATATTTTTTGCATTGGACATTTATTTCAGAAAAACGTAAAAGTCGGTAATTCGAGAAGTCTTCTTTTATGGGTGTTTTTTTTTCCATCTCTACTGCGTACCATAAAAGAAGGTCGAGAGGCTAGAATTACCTGGTTTTCATTTTATTTGTACTTTTTATTTAAGGGAGGAAAAAGTATGAAAAAATAAAAATCTTGAGTATTTAAATTAAAATTAACAAAATGATTTACGTAGTTTTCTTAAAAAGCCCTTATCTTCAGAGTGGAAAATCTTTAAAAAAACGTTTTCAGGACGGATAGTAAAAAATTTGTATAACGAGAAAGTTTAAAAGCATTTGATATAAGATGTTTCCATTTTCTTAGCAAAAAAATTAAAAACTCGTATTTTATGTTAAAAATAAATTAGGTTAAACTTTTTTTTTGTTAATAAAGAAAAGTTTATTTGAAATGAAAAGCCATAAGTATGAAAGAGCGTCGGAATTGTTGGAAACAAAAATCAATAGACAAGGGGGGAGGGGAGCAATTTAAGTCGCCCCTGGAAAAAATAGAGGGGAACGAAATTTCTTTTATAATGGAAAATATTTTTTGAAATAAAACATTCTATTAAAAAAAAATTAACTTTTGATTAGTTTTTATTGTCGGTTCGGCCCTTTCGGAGAAGCGATTCTGTTTGATCTTTTCGTTTATTGGTGTTTCTTGGACGAATGAAGAAAAAACTAAGTTGAGGTTTAAAAACCTTTATCCTAAGTGGCCGCACGGAATCCCCAAGTTAATCAATCTCTTTTCGCTCTCTTTTCCTGGCCTCCCTCCCTTTTTTAAACGGCTCGATAATAGACACAAAATAACAAAGAAATGATCATATTTTATTTCGGACAGTTTTATTTAAGTTATTATGGAAAAGTGAGGGTGAACGAATTTTTTTAAACATCAAAAACGCCGTTTCTGATTTGCGTTTTCCGGTTTTCCACCATGAAACCTAAATTTTTGGACTTTTCCTTTGGTTTTTGTTCAAAAACAACTATTTGTACCAATTTTTTGGGCTTTTCCTTAGTTATATCCAAGAAACACCTATTTTGTATCAGATTTTTGGGCATTTTCCTCGTTTTTTGAGGTAGGAAAACGCCGATTTATACTTGATTTTTGGGCATTTCCCTTGTATTTTCCAAAAAACTTCTATTTATATCAGATTTTGAACATTTTTCTCTTTGTTTTTGTGCTAGAAAAACACCAATTTTTACTTCATTTTTGGCCATTTTCCTCGTTTTTGTGCTAGAAAAACGCCAATTTTTACTTGATTTTTGGGCATTTCCCTTTGATTGTCTAAAAAACTTCTATTTGTATCAGATTTGTGGACATTTTTCTCTTTGCTTTTGGCTAGAAAAACACCAAATTTTACTTAATTTTTGGCCATTTTCCTCGTTTTTGTGCTAGAAAAACGCCAATTTTTACCTGATTTTTGGGCATTTCCCTTTGATTGTCTAAAAAACTTCTATTTGTATCTGATTTTTGGACATTTTTCTCTTTGTTTTTGTGCTAGAAAAACACCAAATTTTACTCAATTTTTGGCCATTTTCCTCGTTTTTTGTGCTAGAAAACGCCAATTTTTACCTGATTTTTAGGCATTTCCCTTTGATTGTCTAAAAAACTTCTATTTGTATCAGATTTTTGGACATTTTTCTCTTTGTTTTTGTGCTAGAAAAACACCAAATTTTACTCAATTTTTGGCCATTTCCCTCGTTTTTTGTGCTAGAAAAACGCCAATTTTTACTTTATTTTTGGGCGTTTTTCTTAATTTTTGTTCAAAAAACACCTATATCTATCAGAGTTTTGGGCACTTTCCTCGTTTTTTGTGCTAGAAAAACGCCAATTTTTACTCTATTTTTAGGCGTTTTCCTTAGTTTTTGTCCAAAAAACACCTATTTCTATCAGTTTTGGGCACTTTCCTCGCTTTTTGTGCTAGAAAAACGCCAATTTTTACTTTATTTTTGGGCGTTTTCCTTAGTTTTTGTCGAAAAAACATCTATTTCTATCTGAGTTTTGGGCATTTTCCTCGGTTTTTGTGCTAGAAAAACGCCAATTTTTACTTCATTATTTGGGCGTTTTTCTTAGTTTTCGTCCAAAAAACACCTATTTCTTTCAGAGTTTTGGGCATTTTCGGTTTGTTTTTTTTTTGAGCTAGAAAAACACCAATTTTAGTGCATTTTGGGTTCTCAACTTCATTTTTCTTCCTACCCATTTTTAAAGACCTCCAAAAAAAATCCAACGATCCTTTCTTTTTGTCTTAGAAATCCCTTTTTACTGGATTATGGCGTCTTCTTCGATTTTTTGGTCAAGCACCCCAAAATCTTTTTTTCCCCCCTATTTTTTGTTCAAGAAACTAGATTTTTACAGAATTATTTATGCATTATCAACAGTTTTTAAATTGTAGAGGCAGAGAAAGTGGTGATTAATTAAGACCAATGGTCTCTAAGACCCATGAGGTCTTTTTGTGCCTAATTTTGAAAAGTTTTCCTCAGGAATCCGTTTGAGAGATGTTAAAAGACAAATTGTTATTTTTGATGTTTTTCGACGTGGCCCTTTCTTCACTCTCCGATCAATAGGAAGTTATAAAGGTTTCTTCGAAAAACGTCGGACAATAGTGGTTTTTAAAAAGTATTTTTATTGAACATTTATTTGTGAAATTCCAACAATAAAAAGGGAGGGTGAAAATAGCATTTAGTGCCTTCGGGGTTAACAACCAGGCGTTCTTATTAAAATTCTTGGCCTTCGCACTTTAATGCCACCTTTTTGAAATCGCTCTTTATAATCATTTTAAAATCAACCATTTTTATCAAAAAACAAAATGGGAAATTAGGGGGAAAATCACTGTAAATATTGAGCCGGGAGATAATTCTAAAAGGGCGGCGGAAAGGTCGCTTTTGCTCTGGGGTTTTCCCGTAAAAAAGGGGAGGAACTCCTTTGATAAAAACGCTATTATTGAAGCCCAAAATTACATGTTATTGAAGAAAAAAAGAGATGATAAAAATTGACATTTTCTCTTATAAATCATTTTCTATTTTAAATTTTCTTTCTGTAAAAAAAATCACTTGTACAATATCGTAAAAAGGATGAAGGAAGTTTTTGTTTGGAAAACAGCTAAGTTGTAAAGAAAAGGGGACTTCGTTATCTATTTACGTTCCCGGGTTTTACTGTTGTACCTTCCCCTGCAACAATAACTCTTTTTTCTCTTTCTTTAATTGAACCTTTCGAGTCTACAATTAAATAAATTAATGTTGAAGTTATTTTGTATTAAGGTAAATTATCTCCAGTTTGTAAATTTGACTAGGAATTAGAGAAGTTAGATCCTATGTTTAAAACAAAGTTAGCGCAATTTAGAAACTCCCCTATTTTCCTCATTCTGTTTAAAATTCAATATTGAAGAATATTTTAAATTATTAAAAGCAAAAAAAGAAATTTGCGTAATTAAAATTAATGAATGTCCTTAATTATAGTGAAAGGGGTGCCGAGAGAAAACGAAAATGGAGATTATAGGTATTGATCTACATAGTATGTTGTTAGACTTTGTTGTAAGTTTAACGTTAAACGGCCACGTTGATTCTCCCTTTTCTTCCCCTCCCTTTCCTTATATTGATTCTAGGCTTCCTACTTGTTACGTCTTTAATTTTGATAAGTTAAATATCCGTATTTTGCGTTCAATTTTCACACCGTCTACTTTTTAAAAATTAATTAAGATTTTGAAAAATGAAAGGTAAACGACTAATTAAAATGCACGAGCACGTGTTTTTTGAGCAATTTTAGGGCAGTTTCCTCGGTTTTTGTCTTTTAAGAACAGGTTTTTACCACATTTTCGAGCAGTTTCCTCGGTTTTTGTCCTTTAAGAACAGGTTTTTACGACATTTTGGACAGTTTCTTCGGTTTTTGTCGTATAAGAACAGGTTTTTACCACATTTTCGAGCAGTTTCCTCGGTTTTTGTCCTTTAAGAACAGGTTTTTACGACATTTTGGACAGTTTCTTCGGTTTTTGTCGTATAAGAACAGGTTTTTACCACATTTTCGAGCAGTTTCCTCGGTTTTTGTCGTATAAGAACAGGTTTTTACCACATTTTCGAGCAGTTTCCTCGGTTTTTGTCCTATAAAAATAGGTTTTTACCACATTTTAGGGCAGTTTCCTCGGTTTTTGTCCTTTAAGAACAGGTTTTTACCTCATTTTCGGGCAGTTTCCTTGGTTTTGTCCTATAAGAACAGGTTTTTACCACTTTTTCGGGCAGATTCCTCGGTTTTTGTCCTATAAAAACAGGTTTTTACCACATTTTAGGGCAGTTTCCTCGGTTTTTGTCCATTAAGAACAGGTTTTTACCTCATTTTCGGGCAGTTTCCTCGGTTTTGTCCTATAAGAACAGGTTTTTACCACATTTTCGGGCGGTTTTCTCCAAGAAACACCTATTTTTATCAGATTTTTGAGTGTTTTCGTCGTTTCGTCCAAAAAATTTTCGTCACTATTTTTTCGCGCATTTTTCATTGTTTTTGCCCACAAAAAACCTATTTTTTTCTTTAGAGTTTTAGAAATTTCTCTCTAATTTTTCTAAGATACTATTTACACCTAGTATATTTTCAAATGACTTATTAGAACTGTTATCTGTGAAGGGAAAAAATCTTAGGCATAATCAGAAATCACGTTTGAAGTATTTTTCTCATCTTTGACATTCTTCCTCATATTTTTTCTAGAGCGAAATATTAAAACGGTAAATTTTTTTTTATTCTTTGAAACATGGAAAAAGTTCCGATTTAATTTTTTAAAGGTCAAACAGTAACCCTTTTTTTTTCTGTTTTCAGGACGAAGTTTTGGCGATAACCGAAAAGGTGGTCATACGTGTCGAAGATCTTCTGACGTGGATTACGCAGTCATCGGGATGGACGTGGGGACGCGGTGCAGTTTGGGAAAGAGATTGCCCTCAAGTGGATTCTCCACCGTATAACCCGATAGCACTCGACATGGAGGATGTCAACAAAGAGAAACTTACTTTAGGTATACCTTTTCCCGTACTTTTACCTCTTTCTTCTTTTGTCCCGAGTTCCCACAGAGCAAAAATTCTATGAATACCTTCAGATAACGTCATTACAGTGCAGAAAGATGAAAACATCTCCCGATAAAAAAGCCTCAAGGTTTCTTTGTTTTTCAATTTTTTTGAATGGCGATTTAGTTGAACGTTCTGAAAACTGGATGATTTGGAGGTGCTAAATATTGATGGGAATAAGTAGATCGTTTAAAGGTCCAACAATAGCCTCCCCACAAGCTTGTTCGACCCCTTCATGTCAAATTTACTGGTTGAGCCATTAGCGCTGCTCAGATCTCGTTTATTGGAACAAAAGCGAGATATTGAATGTCACTATTGACAAGCCACTTTCATTAGGATATTTTTTACACGTTAATAAACAAAAATTATATCAAATAATAAAAACGCTGGGAAAGAAAAGGAGGAAAAGACGAAAAAAACTGATTATATCGCCTGTGAAGACTCCGCCGACGACGCCCACGCAAGGGCGAAATGTTCAGTTAGTTTTTCCTTTTTCCGTTGAGCTCTCCGTACTTTCCAACAATTCGATAAACGTGCCAAAATTAGTTTCATTTTTCAACATTTTTGCTATATTTTAATAGGTGATAAACACTGGGAGTCGATGACCGGCGTTGTGGTCCTCAGCTATCCAAGATACTGCAGATTTCGTGGGATTTTAAAAAGGCTGGAAGGCGTCGAAGACAAATGGATGAAGGCCGCCTTGGCTGTCGCTCTGGGTGGATTCACAACACCTTGGAAAGACACAAGAATTCTTTTCTGCAAAGACACCTTCGACTATCCAGAACTTGAAGGACACGAACTTCTCTGTAACCATCTCGGTATGTCAAAAAATAAAAAAATCGATTTTTATTTTAAAATATTTTTTTAGCTCCTAAATTAAAAGGAAGACCTAGAAAACGAAAGAAGGCAAGTGTTTCTCCTGGAGAATCCGAATCTGAGAGTGAAAGTTCTCAATCTACCAGTTCATCTACGTCCAAGGTAGTTTTTTTTACATGATTTTGATTTTTTAATTTTAAAAATTTTTCAGGCAAAATCAAGTCCAGTAGCCAAAGTTGGACTTGTCAAACCAAGATTGAGATGTACACTCGAAGTGAAAAAGCCTTCTCGAGGGCCATCAATGGAAGAAAGACATTTTATGAACACCCTTCATAATTTTATGAAAGAAAGAAAAACTCCTATCAACAAAATTCCAGTCGTCGGTTTCAAAGAAGGTAACATTTTATTAAATTTTGAATTTTATAATTTTTTTCTTTTTAGTCAATTTATATAGGTTGTACAGAAAAGTCAAAGAGCTTGGTGGCTACGATATTGTTTCTTCAGGAAAAATGTGGAAATTTGTTTACCAAGTTATGGGCGGCGATATGTCTAGTACTAGTGCAGCTACACTCTCACGAAGGCATTATGAAAAGTAAATTTTTTTTCACAAATTCTGCTTTCAAGACTATTTTTAAGCGTAGGCCATTGATATCTAATTTTATTTTTTATTTTTTCAGGCTGCTACTTCCTTTTGAGAGACATATGAATGGTAATCACAAGGTGAACCAGAATTCTAAATATAAGTCGTTTCCACCGATACCTTCTCCTCAAGTTGAAATCAAGGTAATACTATTGAAAATATTTAGGGTTTTAACGATTAAGAACGTAAAAAAAATTGATAAATTTGACCTGTCAGGCCAAGACCTCGTCGTCTTTACGCGGTATAAGGCTGAAACAGGAAAAGGTCGTACGCGAGAAAGAGAACATACCGCAAAGGCGGCCGTCGACCCCCGTCGTAGTCGAGCCCGAGATAATCGATTTGGTCAGCGACGATTCGCCCGAAAAAGTTGGTATCATCCGACGATTTTGCATGAAAGCACCGACCGCTTTTGTCCTGACCTAACAGTACACTGCATGTCGATGTTATTGTGGTGTCTCTAATCACTCAAAAAGAAATCATCATTCTCATCTGTGTCTGTGGAGTTGATTTTGAGGGCCATATTATTCATAATAGCTGTATCATCCATACTGTTCTAAAACATTTTTAGTCTTGGCCCTTTGCCTGCTCTCGTCATTATAATTCAGCCTTATTACTTAATTTTATTTTATTTTGGTGTTGATAAACGATCTAACCAGAAAGTGAATTCAAAAATATTACTTGCTTATTTTCGACATATTCAGGCCTGTACTTAAGTTCAGATTTTGTTCAAAACAACTGCTTTTTATCATTTTTCTCTTTTTGTCCAAAAAATACATGTTTTTACTAGATTTGTGGGCATTTTCCCCCAAAAAACCTCCCTTTTTCACGATTTTTGTGAATTTTTTTTCTGGTTTTTCTACAAAAAGTCTCTCTTTCTAGAGATTTTTGGTCATTTTTCTAAGTTTAAATCCAAGAAATCCCATTTTTTACTCCATTTTTGTGTATTTTTCTTAATATTTGTCCAAGAAACTCCTATTTTTGTGGATATAAAAATTTCACTAAATGTATGAAAAAAAAAATTTTTTTTCTCGGATATACTCCAAGAAACATGAATTTTTGCTGGATTTTTGATTAGGGTTGGTGTTTGAAAGATTTTAAAATAACTTTTTAACTTGTAGAATGGGAAATGAAGCTGAAAGTGCTCTAAAGCCTAAAAATTCCTCTTTTGGTTAGAAGATGTTCAAAATAAAAAGTGATAGATTTATTAATAATGAATGCCTTTTATTCTATGTGAATGATAAGTTAAATTATTTTTTTCAGACTGTTACTCCTCGAGATTTGAGTCCTTTGATAAAGAAGCAGAAATTGGAGATACTGAAAGAAGGAGGGCTTGAAGTGACTCCAGTTGGTAGTAGAGTGAGCGTGATAAAACAAGCGACTCCTCAGCCGTCACCGCCGCCGACGACAAGCTTCCAACCGACACCACCTCCCGGAAACAAAATTTCGATAACCGTCACCCCCGATATGTCTCATTTATTGTGTCCGCCAGGGCCTTCCAAACGGACGGTATACGGAAACCCAAAAGACGTCTACACGCCGATTCAAAAAGAAGTCTTTCAGTCAAAGAAAGCACCTGCTATCCCAGAAGTTCTTGATCTGCGGACTAAACCTAAATTAAATATCGGATCGAATTTGGAGATAACGCTTGTGCCTCCGAAAGCGAAACTCCCGCCACCCGCGGTACCACGAAAGAAGGCACCAAGCATCCCTAAAACTCCTCCAAGCTTTAACCCATATGCGGCCAATTACAAACCTTACAAACAAATGCAGAATTTCATCGATCCCGTTTATCTTTCAGCTTTATGCAATCCTGTCCTTCATCCTTCTTTTCATCCACAGCCTCCTCGACCTGATCAATTTCAAGTCTACAGAGAATTCTTAAGAAATCAAGCTTTCTTTCCGTCCCTCATCAAAGACGGAACGACTTCTATCACCCTCGTCGGCCAAACTCCTACTTCCAAATGACCGCAAAAGAAACCTGTCAAACAAAATGGTCATAACAACCCTATCTAAAAATTCCACCATTAGATTATAAAACATAATTTTTTTTTTAAGGACCACATTGAAATTCCTAAAATATTTAGTAATTCTCATTATCAATTTGAAAAACGATCTCATTAGAATTTTATTTAATTTTAATTCCTCTTCATTATCATAAAAATACAACAATCAAATTAAACAAATGCCAATAAAAAAATAGTGGTGCTCCATTACTTCGTGTAACATAATAAGGGATCCATCTAGAAAAAATATATAAAATACTTCAATTTTCCCCTCTCATTTTAGATTTTACCAATTTTTGTAAATATGTACAGATTGATAAAATATTTTTAAAAAATTGACTGTGTTAATTATGTAATGGCCGAAAGGAGTAAAAATTATCAAGTTTTAACCTTGTAAATTGAATTTTTTAAAATTTTTATTTAGTTTTGAGTTTTCTTCGGCCAGTAATTTAAGGTAGAAGTTATTTTTAAAAAATTGATTGATTCTCAACGGAATTTTAAGTATCGAAATAATAATTCTAGAAATATAATATTGCAATAATAAAATATATTCAACATTTTATGTTAATTTTTAAAAAGTCGATCATATTTTTTAAGATTTTCTGTAAAATGAGACCATTTTTCTTTTAATTTGTGCCAATGATCTGACAATATAATATTTGTGTTCATTTTGTTTATTATAGTTATACATATCTTTATTTGTGTGCGTAAAAAATTCAGCTTTACTTAGATTTAAATAGTATTTAAGTAGTAATTATGTGGTAGATTTTTATATTAAGGGGGGGTTTAGATTTTTTTTACATAAAAAGTCACAAATTCTTTTGTGATTTTTGTTTTTCATTTTTATTTCAATTTGTATATAATAAAATCCTTTTTTTCACATTAGATTGTATATTATATAATTATGGAAAAAAAATTGAAATATTTTAGAATAAATGTATAGTTTAGTATATGTTTAGATAAAGTAGGGTAGTTAAGTGTCTCTGCTTCTTTTATTTTGTTTAATGATTTCAGAGAAAAAAAAATGAATTAAAAAAAAGGATTTTGTGTAATAAGACGAACAGTTTTCTGTGTATTAGAAACAAAAATATCGTGTGTTGGCTTTATTGAAACTAGTTACTGTGATGTCTCAATAAGTTCAATTAAGATTATTTGTGTAAATCTTTTACTTTTATATAAAAACAAATTATATATTGTATGTATATATATCCATAATTATTTCAAATTTATTTTTTTCATACCTCCCCTCGTAGCTCAAATTTTTTGAAGATACTAGTAGCCTGCGGCTACTCTGGACAAAAGAGAAAAATTGGAAAAAAGAGTTGGTGACGTCTGGAAGGCGCGAATGACAAACTCAAGATCTTAAGATCAATTCATTGAACAGGGAAGACCCATTTTTAAAAACTGTTTATTGAGGGTATCACAATAACTTTCTATTCGGGAAGTTAACTTAAGTTGTAAAAAGCTGGAGATGCTAGTTAACTGAAGATCTTAAGATTTTTAATTTAAACCTGAACAATCCATTTATTGAGGCTATGATAACATTCTAACCGGCAAACTTAGAAAATTGAGACCCAATAAAAAGCTGACTTTTCGAAGGTGATATTGACTAGCTAAAGAATTGTTACACATGTGAACCTGATTCTCGGTCATTAAAAGTCTCAAACTTTCATTAGCAACGTTTTTATGACAGTTAAAGAAACATTAACTTTTGGAAAAGAAAGTTATTGGTAATAAATTTAGGATCTTTTACGAACTAATTTTATTCCCAAAATAACAAGCAAATTAAAATTCATGTTTCACTTTAAGGGGATATGATGGTTTTTAAGTGAGTTGCTTTGCAAATTTTTCGTTGTTAACAACGGTTTTCGGTTTTTCCCTTCTATCTCGGAAACCGTCGCTCAAAACGAAAAAACGTCCTAAGTAAAAGTCGTAGCTACGGAAATTTCCTACAAAAACGACCTCATTGGTTTTTTTGTCAGAGCAATACTTAAGGAGGTATGAGGGTTCTTAAGCGAGTTGCTTTGCAAATTTTTCGTTGTGAGCAACGGTTTTCGGTTTTTCCCTTCTATCTCGGAAACCGTCGCTCAAAACGAAAAAATGTCCTAAGTAAAAGTTGTAGGTACAAAGATTTCCTACAAAAATTTCTTTATTTATTATTTGCTTAAGAGCAATATTTAAGGAGTTATGAGGTTAAAACTAATAATCCTACAGAGCCTGTCTGAAAACTTAAAACCTTCATATCTCCTAAAATATTGCTCTGACGGAAAAAACTAATAAGATATTTTATGTAGTAAATTTCCGTAGCTACAACTTTTACTTAGGGCATTTTTTCGTTTTGAGCGACGGTTTCCAAGATAGAAGGGAAAAACCGAAAACCGTTGCTCACAACGAAAAATGTACAAAGCAACCAACTTAAAACCCTCATATCCCCTTAAAAGTGAAACATGAATTTTAATTTGCTTGTTATTTTGGGAATAAAATTAGTTCGTAAAAGATCCTAAATTCATTACCAATAACTTTCTTTTGATGTTTCTTTTACTGTCATAAAAACGTTGCTAATGAAAGTTTGAGACTTTTAATGACTGAGAATCAGGTTCGCAGGTGTAGCAATGACTTCCTAGCTACCATAAAACTACCATTTTGCCTTCCCTTCTCCAAATAACATAAAAAAGGAACCGCAAACAAGGGTAAATAAATAAAAAAATGAACAAAAACATATAAACCAGAGCAGTATAGAGTTGTATTTAAACTATTTTGCATTCTGATTACATTTAAGTATGAAAAAAAAAGAACAAAAAGAATTACATTTAAAAAGGTTTGTTGGAAAAGTCTGTACTTTTCCAGATTTGTTGTTTTTTAAAAAAATTCACCTAGGATTTCAAATACTTTTTAACAAATCGATTGGCTATCTTACACATTGAAAAGTTCATCGTGTGTCAATTGACTTAGTTAAAAATTACTAACTAAAAATTACAAAAAAAATTAAATAAATAAAATACACAGATCATGAACGTTATCAAAGGTAAAATACTAAAAAACTGTGATGTGCTCAATGGGTAAAAACAGTGATGGATAAAAAAAAATTAAAAAACCAATTTAAAAAAAATCTTTGATAAATTTATTGATAACAGAAGACAATCCGTGTATTTGTTTAAATAAATATAAGTCGATTGACACACGATTATTTCAGGGGCTTGATTTAATCCCTGTACAAAATAAAAAAAGAAACCCCCCCTTTGAATGAAGATTCCAAGACTTAAGAACTCAATAGGGCTAATAATAAATTCAAAAAGAAAGAAAATAAAAATTTTATTACACCCATTTGAGCTCTTTTATCGATTAAAAATTAATAGTGGGATAAAAAGTTGTGATAATTCTTTATTTTAAACAATTTTTTATGTTTCACTGATATTGTGTTAAGAAAACACAGGTACTTGTGCAAAAATACAACAAAATAAATAATAAAAAAGATTCGTAAAAATTGTTCAACTTTTGTTTTTAATATAATCCTTACCTTTTGTCTTTAAAATAAAGTTCACTCTAATTTAGTTTTTTTACAGCAACTGTGGGATGTCAAACCCCAAATTTGTGCTAATGGAATTAAATATAATTTATACAAATTGACCGCTAATGCCAGACACCGCGATGAGCTAATCGATATTCTTTTTTTTCTCCCAATTTTTAATATACTTTTCTTTTTAAAATTCATATAACAAACAGAATTTTAATTTTTTTCTTTTTTAGATTTTTTAATACTTACACCCTCTATCACATTGCTTTCGGACTGACCAAATAAAAAAAAAAGTCTATCGATTTGTGATGTTTTTTTTCATTTTTCCATTTTTTTTTCTACACTACCAATAACACTATAAAGAATAAATATACAGTAAGGAATTTTCCACATACAGTATTAATAACGTCCACTACACTAAATTAGCCTTTTCGTGTTCATTTAGTGGCTGGTTCATTTTTTTTTTGTTTTTTATTTTTTATTTTTTTAAATTTTTTTTTTGTTTTACTTTCTTTCCAGGCAAATACTGATCTGTTGTTTAGGGTTCTTGATTATTTTACAATTTTTATCCCCATTTTTTATATATCAAAATAACAATAGAATTAAGTAAACATATTACGAGTCAAAAGAATTGCACATTCATTCATTGGACTTTTTCACTTCAATAATTTTAATTTTTACTCATTATTATATTTTGTACAAGCAAAATCGGGTTTGAGTTTTTATACTAGTATTTATTTCATTATGTGATATAAATACTTAGTATATAACTTTTTGTATTTAATATATTTATAATATTTAAAAAAAATTGCAATAAAAGGGCCTTAAAATTAATATGATAATCATTTTTTTTTCATTTACAGAAGGGAGGAACAGATTAATGCCCTTTCGCGCACACACTCAACACTCACATTCCTCCTTCTAGGGGTAGCCCACTTGTCACACATTTTTGCACACACCATTGTTTAGAGCACTTGCACTTGTGTTCGACTGGTCAAAAAACTAAAAAGGAAGTTATTAGTTATGGTTTTTTTTATGTTGTAAGTACTTACGGCAGGTGATTTTTGTCAGTGTCCTGACTGGTGGGGGTTGATCCTTGTTGCTGAGGTGGTCCGCCCGGAGGTGGAGGTCCTCGGCCGCCTTCGCCGCCGCTCCCAGGTCCACCGCCGCCCCACGAACCGCCGCCTCCTGGTCCGCCTGCCAGAGGCGAGTCGCTAAACGAATGTGGGTCGTGTTCTATTGAATTGCCCGCATCGTATTGCGTATTTTCTAATCTTGTTATTAACCGCTCGTCTTCGTCTCCGAATTCTCCGCCCATCAGCGAAGGTTCACCCACAACCATAACATCCTGTCAAAATTCCAATTAATAAAATATTGAGAGGACGAGGACATTTGACAAACATGATATTCCGTTCGATATTTTAGGCCCTAATGTTTTAGTCTATCTTTTCTATCAAAGGCATTGGCCGCTCAGGAGAACACCTAGTGGTGTAGAGCTGCTTAGAGGCCGTGGGAGAAATTTTCACCATGTTAACCAGGGGCACTCAGGGCAAACAGGCACTGAGAAGGCGGAAGAACTATCCAGTAAGGGGTCAGAAAGGATCCAGATGGTGATCCTCAACCAACTGTCACATTTCTAGAAGTTGAGAGAAGTGCTCAACAAGGGCACTCTATTTTGGAAAACAAGGTATAATCCCCAAGGTCAGCAGAGACAAGAGCATAGATTCACGGCAGACCTGCTCAGGTAGGGTAACCAAACAGGACACAACCAACTCGGCAAACATCCTTAAGGGACAGGAGTGATAGAGGAAAGTGCCTGCCGTTTCTGTTTGGGGAGGAGGAAACAGCACTGTCCTCTCTTATGGTGAAGGCTTGCAGAGCAGAGTTTGAGAAAAATCCAGCCAAGAGGCATAATCCCCAAGGTCAAAGGCATTTCAAGAAGTTCATTAAAGGACAAGAGATTCACGGCAGACCTGCTCAGGCAGACACAGGACATAGGACACAACCATCTCCGCAAACATCCTTAACCCTTTCGAGACCGCAGGCCACAATAGTTGCCATTCGCGCTTTTTGTTTGGAGACCGCAGGCGACTTTAGTTGCCAAGCGAAGCCTCTCTAAAAAATTTAATACCTTCGCTTCCCGTGGCGCTAGCGACATGCAAAAACTGGCAATCTGTTGGGGAAGAAATAAACTACAAGATAATCGCATCACTCGTCGCTTTCTGTGCTTTGCTAGGTGCTGGGAGCGGTCGGGGAGAAGTGAGGGGAAAAGTGCTGCGCCAGTAGCGCAGAATCCAGCGTCAGACGCGGTCTCGAAAGGATTAAGGGATAGGAGTGATAGAGGAAAGTGCCTGCGGTTTCTGTTTGGGGGAGGAGGAAACAGCGGAGCTGTCCTCTCTTGTGGCGGAGGCTTGGTAAGCGCAGTTCTAGAAAATCCCAGCCCAGAGGACTACAGGAGACCTCTTTCCAGCCTCAGAAGGCTCATTAAAAGCCTTAGGGAAGGACAGTTAGCTTTTATTAAGCAAGAAGGGGGCACGATTGACCTATGAAGGATCAAATGCTTCAGGAAGGTTTGGAAAAGCGATGCTTGCCAATAGAACAAATCTGTATTGAGGTCATAAATCAGAAAAGCATGGAACACAGCCCAATTGGAATAAATAGCATAAGCAATACAATTCATCGGTTGTATTGCAAAAAGCCCACCTTCGAGAAGCCATCAGAAAAAAGCCATTGGTGTGAGAATCCAGTTCTCACACCAAAGAAATAACACTAAAAAAAATGAAATTGAAGATAGAGTATCATACCTGAGATGCTAATGAAAAGTTGGGTCCTGGAGATCGTTTTTTGTTTGGCGCAGGAGGAGCGTTGTTTGCGGCGCCGCCTGAATTCGACCCTTTTCGTTTCCGCCGCTTATTCGCCGGCCGTTGTGATTCTACACGACCGACTAAATTACTAAAGGGTATAAACAAAAGAATAAAATACTTACCAGGGGGTGCTACCATCCTTTGCCACTTTTGGAAGAGCGTCGTTTTTAGGCAATCTCTCGGCGAAAGAGCGTAGGCTTTATGCCGTGACATTAGTTCTTGCATAGGCTCTAATATCACACACAGCTAAAAGATAAGGTTTAAATTAAACTTTTAAAAAAATATGAGTGTTTTCTTACCCTGAGGTAGTTGAGGGTAGAATTCGTAATGCCTTGTCGTGTGATGTTTTTACTGAGTTGGTCCAACATTCCGGGATCCTGCTGCGAGTGCATCGTGACGACCGATCTCGGTATCAACTCTCGATGCGTCCTCACGGATAAATGCCACGATTTGATTCTCATAAGGTCGTCGAACGTAAACTCGAGTATGAGCCGCCCTTCGGTACACACCTGGCAAGAACCAGCCTCGTCTAGAGGTGCCCTATCTGACCACTTAAACCCCACACAGCCCCATAACGCCCAATTTAGTAAACGGACAGGATCTGGATTTTCAACGTGTTCATTGTTTCAACAAGAACAGGTTAAATAACTATATTTACAGACTAAACTTTTAAAAAAAAGCAGACGACACATTTCAGGAGAAAATTTCACAAATAAAAGAAAACAGGGGTGAATTTGGAAAGAGGCCAAATAATAAGTTAAGAAAGTGGCCCTCGAGGAAGGGAGTGGCCTTGGCCTATGGGGTGGTTTTTATGGAAGTGAAAAGAAATATGTTAACCGCAATAATTTATATCGAAAAGAAAAATGGGGTGGAAAGAGGGGGGGGGGGGGGGTGTAAACGAATTCTAGGAGAGCTAAGGCACTTTGGTGATAATATATGGAGTGTGTGGAATTAAGGGTGCACATATATTTTACAGACAACACATGCAAATTTTTATGTACAGCTTTTTATATCTTTTTACTCAGAAAAGTTAAAAGAACATGAGCGAAAGGATAAAAAGCTTGTAAAATATCTACTCAAAAAGCCAGGAAAGAAAGTACGTTAATAATAAAGATATTCATACTTTTTTAACAGACATCAGTACCTGCAGTTTTAGTACTAAAAGATAAATATCTTTCTCGCACTAACTTTCCTGACATTTTGCTAAAGCTCCATCAAAACAAAAATAAGCGAGAAAAAATTGATTTAAACTATTACTTTAAAAATAGAAGAAAAAAAAATCAAACTTTCAAACTTTTGGAGAAAAGGTTAGACACAATGGATGTCATTTCAACCTCTAATTTCCTTCCCTCTTAACTGCCATTTTTTAATTTTCAGCCAAGAAACTCTCTTTAAACCACATTTTCAGGTTTTCTTTTTGTCAGAGAAAACCTCTTTTTACTATAATTTTGAGTTTTCCATGAATTTTGAAGGCAAGAAAAGGGAAATTTTAACTTTTTTCTCCGTTTATTTTGCCAGGAGACCACAAATTTTCCGTCCTTGACCAATGAAAACTTGTCGGTTTTCTAGCACGTCTTATAAAACTCATTTTTACTGGCTTTTGGGGAGTTTTTCATGAATTTGGAGGGAAGAAATAGAGATTGTGAAAACTTTTCAGGCGATTTCTTGAGTTTTTTTTTAATGGATTCTTGGCCATTTTAACTAACTTCACTAACAATAGGAACAGTAGGACAAATCAACGCTATTTCTGGGCGATTTCCTACCCAGGAAAATGGATTTGACTTCTATTTTGGTATCTAGGACTGAATGTTTACCTTAAAAGATGGCCGAAACTGACTGAATTTTTGACCGTATTTCTGATTTAAATCAATGCTTTCTCGTTAAAAATTCAGTTTAAAAAATGATACCTTGGTGAACATAGGTTTCCCATGGTGAGTCACCATTGTGCATTGATCACAGTCCAGCGTGATGCTTGTATTATGAAATGATTCTTTGGGGTGTTTTAAATTATAATACAGTTCAGTTACACCTCCTTCGAATATACTTCGGAAATATCTAGGTATCAGCGTCCTTCCTATAGCTGAAAAATAAATTATTCAATTAGAAAAAAGTCAAATTTTATAATAAAAAACTTACTGTATCTCTTTGGTCCGTCTTCTAAACAGAACGTAAGGGTGAGCGTTGCATCGTCTTCGAAAAACTCCGTCGCGAATGCATCCCACCAAAGGTTATCACTTTCCTGCAAAAAAATTATCAGTAATTTCTGGAGAGAGCAAAATATACTAGTAAGAAGAAAAAAAACCTTTAAATAGTAAAAGAAAAGGTAAGCAACTAAATAAAATTAACCCTTTGCAAAGTGTTTAGGAACAGTTGAAATTTTTCCACGTTTTCAACTTCTTCTAAGAAGTTATTGTGATACCCTCCGGTATCTGGAAAAGGGTCTTCCACACCGCGTAGAGCAAAACTGATTGGTGATCTTTCCCAATCATGAGGTTGTCTGTGGTGCCGGCCGGCCGTCCGTCGCAAATTTCATTCGAGTGTCACGGCCATAGTTTTCATCCGATTTTCACCAAATTTTTACAGGCTCTTCCTTTTTTTGAACTTCATTCTTTTATGTTGCAATCACAACAATTTTCTCATTTTGAGCCCATAAAAACGTTATTCTAAACTGGAGTGGATTTGACGGAAAAACTGAGAGGTAGAATAAAAAATCATACTCCTTGCAAAGGGTTTATCTTATTAATCAGGAGACAGAGAAAGAGAAATTTAATTATTGCTAGACAAGTTAAAAATTTTAAATTTTGAAAATTTAAAGAAAGTAATTTAAAAAGAAAGGAAGAAAATGAGATAGGAAGAAGTGGGGTAAGCAAGGTATACTAGGGAAACTCTGGTGTAGTATAATTTTTGCTTAAACCCCCCCGGTGTTTCACCCTCTTGCTTCTTGATGGTCTAATATCGCCTCCTCCTCTCACTCCCCAGAGGGTTGGTTTTATGGTGGATGGAGGAGAAGTGGAGAGAAAAAAGGGGGATGGAGAGAGAAAGGAAGATAGTCGAAAGAGAAAGACGGAAAGGAGGGAAAGAGAGGGGTAACTTTATTTGTGCGCCCCCGAGTTTCCCATAAACTTGGTAAATGAGTTTACAGCCGTTCTCCCAGACTCCCCGCCGCCCTCCTATCGTCCCGCCCGACCGCCCTCACGATATCCTCATCCCCCAGGCTATGACCGAGAGAAAAGGGGAGAAATTCTGAATTTTCTCTCTCTCTCTTCTCTCCAATGCTATTCTCATCCATAGGGAACCCTTTCAATTACAAGAACCAATTCCGAAATTATTTACCCCCTTTTTTTTTACTATCTTTTACATACATTTGTAAATAGCACAACAACCACATGTTGAATACTTAAAAAATTTTAAATTAACCAACGGGTTTTTTAATGTTAACAAAAATGAGAGGCTCCTCATGATTTAGGCATATGTCATTGCTAAGGAACTGTCAAACACATCTGCACTGTTGCTTTCAAAATCAATACCGGCGCGCCGGTTGCAATGCCCTAAACAGCACAAATTATATAAAACTTTAACAAAAAAGTTCCTTTTTAAAAAGGAACTTTAACAAAAAAGTTCCTTTTTTAAAAAAATTTCTAATCCGAAAAATGAGAAAAATCTCTAAAAATAGTATAAGATGGTTCCTCATGGTCGAAAGATAGAGGAAAACGACAGAAACTCTGATAAAAATGCGATTGGGCTAAAAAGCTGACCCAAAGGGAAGAACACCGTTCAACAGAACGCATTTCACCCTAAAGCAGTTGAACATGAAAAACCTGCATTTCGCCATAAAAAATCTGAAGTTCACCATAATGCGTTTCGGCATAATGCAATAACGTAAACCTCTCAAAAGTTGGAAATTTTGAGAATAATGCATTTCAAAATAAAGCGTTTCGCCATAAACGACTTTTTCAATAAATGCAAGTCGACATAAAAAAAAAGTGCAAGTCACCATAACACTTCTCACCATAAAAGCCTCTCTTTAAACTTGTTGGTTCGCCATAAAACTGTTTCAGTCGTTTAGGCATAATACATCTTTTTATAAACTAGGGACAGTGGAAGTGCAATCCTACTTTCGCCGTTTAAAACGCGATTTTGGCGAAACGACAAAAACCTCCAAACTTGACAGTTCAACCATACTGCAATTCAACATGATGCAGCTCGTTTTATGACAGAAGGGGGTTAATTTTTTCCTCTCGCGAGGATGTGCGAATTGCATTATGGTGAACTGTAAACTTTTAAGGTTTTTGTGGTTTCGCCATAATCGCGTTTTAAACGACGAAAATAGGCTTGCTCTTTGGCTGACCCTAGTTTATGGTGAGATGTATTATTCGACATTAACAGTATGTATTAAACGACAGAAACAGTTTTATGGCGGAACGACAAGTTCTTTAAAATGAAAGTTTCCTTTTTGTTCAACTGCGTTGTTTGAAACGAGAAATTTTATGTCGAAACGATAAGTGTTAAATCTCTTCTTTGTGGTGATATGTATTATGTTCAAATGCATTATGCTGAACGTTTTCGGCTATTTTCTTTATGTTGAGTTGCAGATTTTTTATGGTGAACGGTAACTCGCGATTTCTGCTATTTTAAGGTCAAATGAATTATGGCGAACCGCATTATGTCGACACGTAGATAATGAAAGATCGATTAAAATAGGCGTTTTTACGCCAAAATTCAGGACTGCCAACGACCCAAAATTTGACTGTGATTTCGTAATGTTTGTTTTGGACAAATAAGAACTGGGAGAGGAAAGGAAGAGGATTAAATGGTTCAAAAATAAAAATTGTTTACTTACATCAGTCCGCTGCTGCAGCCTCTTATTCAGCTCGTATATCCTGTAGTCAGGTTGGCCGAAATACGGGGTATGCCTCCTGGGAACAGGCACACATCTACTTGAAATAAGTCTGTCAGTTCATTCAAGCTGCCGGCTTAAAGCCGACAAAAAAAAAGAAGAAAAAAATTATCGGTGCGATAATTAGAAATAAGGGGATTCAACACTTGAAATCGATATTGGAGTGGAGAGCTCCTTTGTTGGGCCTCCTTGACCGTGAAAATTGACTTGTCAACGGGGTGTTGGGCCCAGGGATGCCGGTGAATGAGATGTGATTCTTGGCAAACCATTGTGCTCCAACGACCCTTTCTCATTCCGTTTCCGACTTGGCCTTCTCGCCTTTCTTTCATTCTTCCGGAAATGCATTGAATGATTCTAAAAAGCAATTAACTCTGTATTTAAATTTTAAAAAAGCTTAATTTTCAGTTTTAGATTTTAAAAAATGCAAGATTTTTTTTTTTCATCCAAGGTCCTCAGGTCCATAACGGTCGTCCGTCCTTGACGCCACTTGTTTACTTTATTCCACAACTCTTAAAACAGTCGGCTTTTTTTTTCTTTTCGCGTTTTGAGTAAAAAGCGTCTTTTTTCCAAGAAAGGATAATTCTTGGCAAAGTAGCAAAACTTTTACTAATCGTGAGACTATTTCCGTTCTACGAGAGACTAAAACGCGCTTTTGGGCCACCCAGTTAGGTCTTTAAATTCCAATTCGTCAATTACGTCACCTCAAGGGAACAAAAGATGACAGAAAAAAAAATCTGAAAAATTACGAATATTTAGGGTCCAGCGTTGTGGATGGCAAAAAGAAGAGATTTCATTCAGAACTTTTAATTCTAATGAGAACATTCCTTCAAGATGAAATTAACGTTTCTAAAAGTTACCAACGGAAAGTTAGTAATTAAATTTTCCATGAATGGGGAAAAATAAAAAAGCGTCCTAAGGAATTTCGATTTGCTCGTTACAAGATTTGACGTCTCAAATGTCATTTCCGTGCGCCTCCGGCCGTTTTAATTATGAATTAATTTGTTCTTCCACACGGCTACCCTTTAGCCCCTATAAATATTCCGAACGATGTTTACGGGATTAAAAAAATGACAAAAAATCATCTTTATTCATTCAGCATTTTTTACGGTCTTTTGTGTAATTATCCCGAATTAGAACTGACATATTGCACATTTCCGTTGATTTTTTTAATCCAAACAAACTAATATTTCCTTCTTGGAGGCCGTTCAAAATTCCGGACGTTTATTTTCGAAATCTGGTATAAGTCATATTAATACCTTCAGGGGGCCTTCCGGATATAATAATAATAGGCATCATTTGGATAGATCGACAAGGAAAATTTTTTTTTTCGTTCAGAAAAAATTTAAAACGAAAAGTTTGTTGATGGCAGCAAGTTTCATTCACTCTTCGCATATTTTCAGACCGTACTTTATCTCGACTTTTTTTTAACAAACCCGGTTCCGTAGGCAAAACGTAATTACGCTTGAGTTATGGTAAGGGACGAGCCAATTTGATATTTACGGCTTCAATTTTTTTAGAAAACGAGTTGTAAAAAACGTGATGGACGCAGAAGATGAGACGGAAAAAAATTTTTGATACGTACTTTTATCCAAGATAATAAAAACCTGCGACTTACCAAACGATACTACTTACTATTTTAGAGAAATACTTAAAACTTGATGCTTACCTGCAACAGAAAAAAATAAAACATTATTAATTTATTATTTTTATTAAGGGGATATGAGGGTCTTAAGTTGGTTGCTTTGTACATATTTCGTTGGGAGCAACGGTTTTTGGTTTTTTCCTTTTATCTTGGAAACCGTCGCTCAAAACGAAAAAATGTCCTAAGTAAAAGTTGTAGGTACTGAAATTTACTACATAAAATATCTTATTAGTTTTTTCCGTCAGAGCAATCCTTTAGGGGATATGGAAGTATTTAAGTTGGTTGCTTAGCAAATTTTTCGTTGTTAACAACGGTTTTCGGTTTTTCCCTTCTATCTCGGAAACCGTCGCTCAAAAGGAAAAAACGTCCTAAGTAAAAGTCGTAGCTACGGAAATTTCCTACAAAAAAGACTTCATTGGTTTTTTTGTCAGAGCAATACTTAAGGAGATATGAGGGTTCTTAAGTGAGTTGCTTTGCAAATTTTTCGTTGTGAGCAACGGTTTTCGGTTTTTCCCTTCTATCTCGGAAACCGTCGCTCAAAACGAAAAAATGTCCTAAGTAAAAGTTGTAGGTACAAAGATTTGCTAAAAAAATTTTTTATTCATTATTTGCGTAAGAGCAATATTTAAGGAGTTATGAGGTTAAAGTAATAATCCTAGGGGATATGGAAGTATTTAAGTTGGTTGCTTAGCAAATTTTTCGTTGTTAACAACGGTTTTCGGTTTTCCCTTCTATCTCGGAAACCGTCGCTCAAAACGAAAAAAAGTCCTAAGTAAAAGTCGTAGCTACGGAAATTTCCTACAAAAGTAAAAGTCGTAGCTACGGAAATTTCCTACAAAAAAGACTTCATTGGTTTTTTGTCAGAGCAATACTTAAGGAGATATGAGGGTTCTTAAGTGAGTTGCTTTGCAAATTTTTCGTTGTGAGCAACGGTTTTCGGTTTTTCCCTTCTATCTCGGAAACCGTCGCTCAAAACGAAAAAATGTCCTAAGTAAAAGTTGTAGGTACAAAGATTTGCTAAAAAAAATTTTTTATTCATTATTTGCGTAAGAGCAATATTTAAGGAGTTATGAGGTTAAAAGTAATAATCCTACAGAGCCTGTCTGAAAACTTAAAACCTTCATATCTCCTAAAATATTGCTCTGACGGAAAAAACCAATAAGATATTTTATGTAGTAAATTTCCGTACCTACAACATTTAGGACATTTTTTCGTTTTGAGCGACGGTTTCCAAGATAGAAGGAAAAACCGAAAACCGTTGATCACAACGAAATATGTACAAAGCAACCAACTTAAAACCCTCATATCCCCTTAAATAATAATAATAAAACATTAATATTATTGACTAAAATCTGTGTTTTTTCACCGCCAATGACCATAGCTCCTGATATTTTAACAACAAAAATTCAATTTAGTGGTCGATAAAACATAAAAACAACAATAAAACAATAGTTATTATATGTTGTTAAAAATATTTTTATAAATTGAAATTTATTAAGGAAAATAACTTAGTGATGAGAGAAAAAAAGGGCAAAAACTAACATACGTTTAACACCCTGTACTTCCAGGAGATAGGCCCGCTTCGTTTTACGGTTTTACCAAGGACGTAGGCGCATTCCTTTCCTCAAGTTCACACTTTTTTTATTGTAAAAAAAGAGTTGGCTAAGTAGAATTTTTTTTGTTTAAAAAAGAGGGAAATTGGTAGAAGGGGGATTTCGGTTTGGTTATTGAAGGAAACAATGGTCGGGCTTTCTGAGGCCATTCATCAGTTTGAGAGATGGTCTCTGCCTCATCAATCAGGTCGTGGGACATCATCAGAAACATACCCCTAACTTTCACCCCCGCCCACGTTTATTCATCATTTTCGACGACGTGAATGGATCCACGTTTGCGTCTTGCATTTTTGAAAATTCACGTCTTCTCCAGCTAAAAACCCGTTGCAGTTTTACGCAAGGGTGGATGAGAAGCGGTGAAAAAGAGAATGAACCTGATGGCGGTACTATCCGCGAGAGGGGGTGGCGGATAAAAGGGAAGAGAGGAGTTCTGAGGAAGGAGGAAGGGGTTCTGAAAATAAATGGCTCAACGTTTGCCAAATCTCGAAAGCCCAGGGTGGATGAGGTGGGTGGGTGGCTATGAACAGAAATCTGGCAACACAGCATTTATGTCATCTCATCGGCAAGGAGGGCAAAATAAAAAAAAAATAAAATAAAAATAAAAAAAAGACAGAGAGAGACAGGTATTTGAAGAGAAAAAAAAGTAGCGGAGGAAGACCGGTGAAGGAACACGAGTCACCTGTTGTCCGGCACGAGAGAAAAATCCCGCCAAACGGTAAATTCCCATTATTTTTTTAAAAATCGTGAACTCTAAAAAAAAAACTTAAATTATCGACATGTCTGGGGCTGGCTCCGACGGAACTTTCCAAAAAAATAAGATGAATGTTAACTTTTCCCGAATTTAAAAACAAATTCAATTTATTGTAAGGAAAAAGTACTGGTTTGAAGAGCTTCCAACTAAAACTTCCATAAAGAGAAGTAACAATAAAGGAGGGGGAAGTATAACGGAGGGGACGTAAAACGGAGAGGGAAGTATAACGGAGGGGACGTAAAACGGAGTGGGAAGTATATGGGAGGGGAAGTATAAGGGAGGGGGGAGTTTTTTTTTTTCTAACAATTTTATAAGTTTTTTTTAATTTACCGATTTTTTTTTTTGAAAAATTTTTTAAGTTCTTTTTTTTCGAAAATTAACTTCTTTTTAAGTGAAGGTAGAAATAATGGGCTCTTTGGCCTAGGGATGTCCTCTCGTAATGGGCAGAAGTATGAAATTTCTCCCTACTAAAAAAAAAAAATTAAAAAGTGGCAATTTTTTTACACCAAAAATTCTTAAAAAATAAAAGGAGTAATTGGTGAAAATTTGGTGAAAATCGGATGAAAACTGTGGCCGTAAAGTGTTCCGGAAAAAATACTACGGCCGGCCGGAACCACAGACAAAGTTGAAATCGGTATGGATCCATATTCGAATTTACTCTACGGGGTCTGGAAGACCCCTCCCCAAAAACCCGACGTGGAGGGTATCACAATAACTTCTTTAAGGAAGTTAATTGGTGAAGATCGGACCAATAGCACACCCGTAGCAAATAAAACTTAAGACTTACAGAAAAAAATCTCATATTTTCAGTAAAAATGGAAGATTTTGTGTAAATTGGTGAAAACAGGATGAAAATTGCGGCCATAGAGTTTCGGAAAAAAATTGCTACAGAAGAACGAACCGACGGCACTACAGAGAAACTCAGTAATTAATTTTCATGGGGTCTGGAAGACCTCAAAATGGAGAGTGACTGATAGATTTCTCATTGAGAAATACAAAATGACAAGCCATCGTAAATTATTTTTTAAAAAAATCTAATTTTTTGGGCCTTTCTGTCCTATAGCTGAGGTCCAACCTTCTTCTTGCAGCAAAAAATTCTTAATAGAAGCTGAAGAATCTTGAAATAATGAAAGAACACTGGTAGACGCATAATAAACCATGCAGAAATTGTAAAACGTAAAGGATTGCATCATGACCTTGACATTTTTTATCAAAATCGTGCCTGAAGTACGATCCGAGCTATATTTTTAGACAATAGCCGGTCAGGGGCATTTTCTTCCCTCAGAAATAAAACTGAAATTCGAAAATGAAGGTAAAATGTCCCAACGGTTTCATATTCCAGTTATCTCTTCCTAGTCGACTTAGCGGACCTTATCACGGCGAAACTTTTCGGGGTTACAAATTCGCCCGAGGGGGTTTAATAGCATTGGTCTCGGGTAAGTTACATCCGAGTTTAAAATACGACTTCCTCAGAACCTCCTCGTCTTAAAATTATGACTGAAATTACCCCTTTACAACCCGAGGATTAATCTCTTGTTAAAAGTTACAAATTCGAGCTAATTTCACGCCTCGATCGAAAAAATTTCGATAAAGAATTCTACTTTTGCTTATTTTTTATGCAGATTACGAAAAAAAGACTTTATGACGTCTTCGTTGATTTTAATGATTCTTCAGACGTGGACTTATTTAAAGCGGATTTAACAATGGGGGGAAAAAACGGAGATTCCTTTCCTAATTGACTTGTCCGGGAGTTATGAGCGTACTTGTGAAGCAGTTGCTTTCATAGTTCACCTCTTACCTCATGTTTATGTATCGCCTTAATTTATAATGCCTGGCGTTATTTATTTAACGATCCGACATCGCAGAATGACGGGGGGGGGGGGGAGTTCGTGTGTTTCCTTCGAACTTTGATTTACGATGTTTTCACAAATGATGAAGATGAATGAGTTCGGAGTCTTCATACGAAAAAATAAAAAGTTATACAATTTTGCACGACTTCTACGCGTTGCGGTAAGAAAAAAATTGTCCCGCATTTTTTATACGAAAATAAGCTCAAATATAATGACCAAAGGCCAAGTGAAAGATGAGCACCAGTCTCCAGAAGTAATCCCTAGAGAAGAGGCAGCAAAATAGATCCAAAGCAGGGGGCTTAAAAAAATTTAACAATTAGAATTGAGAAACCCAAGAATATTGACTACTCAGGGAAAACAAAACATGTTTACAAGATGGAACGTGTTTACGAAAAGAAGAAGAAAAATCACTTAATTAAAAAATGGTGAGAACCTTTCCATAATTTAGGGTGAAGAGAGACGACCTTTTTCGTCGCTAATAAAAAGGGAGTTGGCCCAAGTCAAGGTTTTTTAATACAGGGACCCGGGGGGGGGGGGGGGGGGGTTGTTTGTACTAGCTGTCAAACAAAGTTTCGTCGGCACGTTCAAACTCGAAGGCACTCGAAGAACCTGGTTGTAAAAAAGGGTGAAGACCCCGACCGCGGAGAACAAAAGGAAAAAGGCAACTGGTAATTTTTGATCGTAAAATCTCAAAGACGACTTCTTACAGTACTACAAGGGTGCAATTACTGAAATAAAAAAAGAACAACGTCGGAAAAGTCTTAAGTTCTCGAGTTCATTCAAACTTATTCAAATTTTTAATTTAACTTTAATTTAGTTTTACTCAAATTACTACTGAATATTAAACTTTTTTCTGAGAGTGAACTTTAAAGGTTTTTAATTAATTCCAGATACTCCGTTTTTTCCCTTTTTAAAGACAAATGAGAATGTAGGTTTTCTAGTGTGAATGATGGCTCAACAGTAGAGAAATTGTTTTCTATTTTATAAAATAACTGTTAATCCTAAGAATCGGAAGTTTATCGCGTGCTGTTGATAAATCCAGTGATTTGCCAAAAAATGCAAGGAGAGTTGCCGTAGTGTTGAAAATTTGAGGATTAGATGATCTGAGACCGGATTAGATCCTAGTAGTATTGATTCGTAGAGGGTGTGTTGTTACTAGGAGGTATGTCAAATGCAACTAGTTCACATTATCCAACGCAATTTGCGAAGACGGAATTTCAATAGTTGATAATAATTGTGTTTACTTCGTCGATGATTTATAGACGATAATAGATTACGTTTTGATAGAAAACGTTTGAGGCGACGGAGACCACGTGGGTTTTAAAAAAATTCGATGTCCGAAGTGGGGGTAAAAAGGAGGGAAAAGAGCGCAGATTCAAAGTAAGTCGATTCGGGATGCCGGGAGGGGGGTCGCTCGAGAGGGGGTAGCGGGTACCTGTTGTATACTGGAAAGGGGGATGAGCGAAGAACTCCTGATGGAAGAGTCTTCTGGACGGCATCGGAGGCTGGGTCAACTTCCATAGCAGTCCGGGTTCGTCAATCATTTAACCACCGGTTTGTAGACACGACGGTTCCATGGCGTCCACGTGATACTGAGATGTCTGTAGGAAGACCGAGAAACAGGGGGGTCGAAAACAGGGTCGACGCGGCGCAAGCTCGTTACGGCATGGACCACGTGGGGACACGTGAGCCCACCCAACGACCCCTACGAATCGATACCTCACCAACTATGTCAATAGGTCTCTCACCTTAGCACAATACTACATTTCACGGGCATCCCACAAACCACATTCCCAAAAAAGCCGGCTTTATGTCAATAAATAAAGCGAAAGTAAAAAAGTGAAGAATGTTAGAAAAACTCGTCGCGCCGCTGAGTCTGACACGTTCGGCAGTCGCCTTGGAAACGGAATGACGAAAGGAGAAAGAGGCATGAGAAGAAAATTCCCGTCAAAACAGATTGAGCGAGTTAATGCCTTCCTAAACGGGTGCCCCAACGGCTCCCATCAACCAGTTTGCTCACTCAATTAACTCTAGAATGAAAAATGGTTAGATCTATTTCCGCCTAAAAAACATAAACTTTTTTTTTTTTGTTACCGTAAAAACAATTCCCTACTAATTTTGCTATGACAGCTGGCACAGAAAAAAAGAACTGTTTAAATCAACGCCGCCAACGGTAGTTATCAGCGGAAAGATGAATGAGCCGAAACCATTGACTTATCATTAGACGACACCTGCTTCTCTTTGTACTAATTAAAAGCCGGTTAAATGAAAAGAGGCTGAACAGTGAAAAAGAAGGGGGGAGTTCATTACGGATTTTTATCAACCACCTGTTAGTGTCAGATAATAACAAGAAAGTAAAACAATTTGATTAAAATAAACCTTTCTTCACAAAGATTCGGCATTTTTATGAACTTACAAATGATAATACAGAAACTCCACATTTTCAGAAGTTCAACAAAAACATTAAGCAAAACATTTTTCCATTCTCTGAGAATCCTTTTTGAACAAACCTGGATAGAAAATAGGAAAATATGGCATTTTGGTTGACGTTGAGGATTAGAGGTAATTAAAAAGGATCAATCATGAGTAAGAACTAAGCTGTGACGTCCATTAGCGCTAATCCCTCAGAAAGAGTTTTTTGTTAGTAAAAGAAGCTCTATTGGCGGTTTTTTAGGAATTAATTTAACGGATTAGCCGAAATTTGCGGCCCTCCTAGCGTTTTCAAAAATTAACCCTCTCGCGAACACACCTTTTTTACTCGAAATTTTCGCTTTTAGGACACCAAAAAGGGTGTCCTAAAAGACACCCAGTTTTTCGGGGTGGGGGGGGGGATGAGGCTGAAAAAAGGCCAAAAAGCGAATTTAAGTTGCCCAGAATAGGAAGAAATTGATACAGTTCCTACAAAATGAAAATATGTAGAATCATTTTTGACAGCGCTAGGAGGGCTACAAATTTCAACCTTATTTGTCTTTTATTATCAATTTTATGTTATCTCTGTTATCAGTTTTGATCTTTTATTATTACCTCTAATCCTCAAGGTCCGCCTCAGCCTTAATCGGTTAATGAGGGTAAGTATCCGAATTTTTACCCATATTTTCGGAGGTATTCTACGGTGTTTTCCCTAAACCCTTCGCCTGTATGATACTGAAGAGGTAAAATTCCCATTTTTTCTTTCATTAGAATCGGAATTCAAACCTTAAGGATAGAAGACCTCGAAATTGAAGGAGCTGTTTTTTTAAGAGTCGCATTTTTCTCGATTTTAAAAATTGGGGAAGAGGAGTGGTGAAAGGGGTTGATGCGGTTGCTCCATTTGCCCCATTACCTTAAAGACCCCCAGTCATTATACTCCTCCAAGTGGTTTTCGCTATGCTTTTCCTTTCCTCACCCTCGACAAAAACCCTCAAATAAATATGTTTTACTAAGGAAATTAATGTACTTTTTAAGTGGCCACATTTATCATCTCTATCACCTTTTTAAAGGGGTGTAAATTGCTTATAATTCATTATAAAATTATTTAATGTCTAATTAATTTTCAAAAGAAGACAGCATTAAAAAATAAACGTCAGACGCATTCTTTAAAATATTCACCGGTATTAAAAAAAATCGGTCATAAATACGTCTCCGATAGTAGCGAAAAAAATGGCGACATTAAAAAGCATTCAAACTCCAGTCGTAAAGTTGGCCTCATTTGAATTCGTCTCGGTATATGGGTCGTCTTAGCTTTATGATCGGTAGACAACGGTTTTCTCCTTCATCCGAAGACAAACGAAAGAAAAATTAACCAAGAAAAAAAACGTGTTTACCAACTATTTTGTTCATATCCAGGGGGGAAATTGCCATACTCCTGTTTTTATGCCAATTAAAGTTTTATGTATTTTCTTTATCGCAAGACCTGGAGACATGGACGTTCGCATTTTTATCGTTTTGAGTCTGGACTTCTTATCCGATTAGTCCTCAAGATTTTTTTTTATAGGAATAATCCAAGATGACCGATAAAACGGGATCGTGACTACTGTACAACAGTTCATTTTGCTTAGTCGACCCGAAAAATAAAGCCGAATTGGGCTTATGAATTCTGAAAGTTCAAAAAATTTGTGAGCACATATATTCAAAATTTTAAAAAATTTTTCATTAGGTCTTGACTATCTAAAAAATCAGGAATTTTTTATAATCCAGCAGGACTATCAAGATCGTACAGTATATTATTGTTTTTTAATAGGGTTAAATTGGGTTAATTTTATCATGAATTATGGAAATGAATTCGAGGAAAACCGAATCAGCAGTTCATATAAATAGATTACAGCGGTGATATTTAATTCGCCACGAATTGCGGTGATATAGGGTCAACAGAGTTTTGGACTTGTAGTTTTGGGGGGGATTTATTAAAGCGTAATCGTGTGGGTTCTATCTGTGGATTTTACCTGTTGCCCCTGGAACTCGAACCATCTACGTAGGTGTGAGACTAAAATCGTCTCGTAAACCGGGTACATTACGTCATGAATAATACAACGTGGGCTAATTGTTTTGAGAACGTCATAAACGTTAGTGGAAATCAGAGATTTTGAATAAAATCTCGGGAGTTTCTAAAAGTTGACCTCTGATGGAAAAAAGAAAGGATCTGGTGGTGTAGTACAGTCAAATTAACGGAGGATCTCTCGGATAACGGTACATTCAGGAAATCGGGTCGACATTTTTTCTTTTCTTCTTTTTTTAAACTTTCTCTATGAAGGGTTGATGTAAACTATTTAAAAATCAAAATGGTAAGGCGAACAACTGAAAAAGGCCGTCTTCTATATCAGTCTAGCGTGATTAACTGCCATAAAATTATGTGGATCAATACGTACGGATTCAACATGAACCACGAAGAAATGTTTTGTTTTTTACTACCTCAAAACATTCGGGTTATTCAGGTCTTAAATCAAAGAACAGTTGAGATGACCAATGGTCTTTTTATATACATTTTCAACGGTTTTTTTCAAGAAACCATCTTTTTTACTTCAATTTTCTCGTTTTGCTGCCCAAAAATTGGCCAACTAATGTACCACCGCAAATAGAAACAACCTCTGTCTCCCTGGAGAACAACTTTTTGGGTGTTTTTTTGGTCAACTGGTTGGGAGTCACCAAATTTATGGTGTTTAAACACATTTTTGTCAAGAAAACCCCAATTTTTCGCCAAGGGAAACCCCCTCGTATTTATTAAATTTTTTCCTGTTTATAAAGGCAAAAAAAACTTTTATTCTTGGTCATCTGGTTGGGAGTCACCAATTTTATGGTGTTTAAACACATTTTTGTCAAGAAAACCCCAATTTTTCGGTTCATCGTTTTTTCGCAAAGAGAAACCCACTCGTATTATTAAATTTTTTCCCGTTTATACAGGCAAAAAAAAAAAAATAAAACTGTGCTTTTGGATGTTTTTCTCTCCCTTCTAGTAGGGAAAATAAATAGATACGTCAATCAACAAAAATTGATTTTAGTTTTTGGGCAAGAAGTTTCGTTAATACTGGATTTCGTCTAACAGAGCAGTCAATTTACTCCATTTATCAAAGAGAACAATTTTTATTCGTTTTTAAAGAATTTTCCTCGGTTATTAGGGTGAGAAACAGCCATTTTAAAAAAGCCCGTTTTTCTACAAATTGGGGCACAACTTTTAAACGGTAATATATGCCTTTTTACTCAATTTTTCGGCAAAGAAAACAGTTAACACCCTTTTTTCAAAGAGTTTTCTTCTGAAGAAATGCTAGCGGACTAAAGGATTTTTTTTTTTGTCTGTGTCTGTTTTTTTGGAAGGGACAATAAATTTTTGCTGGACCTCACGCGATTTATACACGTCTTAAAAGGAACAAAATTTTTATTATAAAATAGGAAAGTAAAATAACGACGGGAAAATAATTTCATGGAATAATAAAACGCTGGATTACACTGATTAAATTGCGTCTTGGAGGAATATTTCATTTAAGGGTTCCAAAGTCGTAAAACATACAACAAAACCGACCTCATTAATGACTTCTCCCTCGCCCCTTTACGAGCTAACTATCGCCAGACGAACAGAAATCGTCGAAAATCTTGGGAATTAACAAAAAAGGATTTGTCGAAAGGGAAAACCTTCGAGGTAATCCAAGGGAAAAAACTTTTTCCCCTACTTTCCTCATTCGAGATTCCGTTCGAGTCTCAACCTCCAAAACAAATCTGCCAACTTCAAACTATTTTTCAGCGACTTCGAAAGACCATAAAAATAGTTTATTTACCAAGAGAAAGTTACGAGGGAGCAAACAAAGCTTAATTTACACCATTATGTAACGGATTCAGATTTAGATCATTTACGTCGGGACATTATTTAAGTTTATTTATTGTCCTTAGTATCCGGTCGGAAGGCCATAAACCCCCTCTCTCAAATGCACAAATCCTCCCCTAAAACGAAATTTTTTTTATATAAAAAGAAGGGGAAAAATCATCAATGGAACTAGTAATGAAAGCTTATTAATTAGTGTGTACAATAACTAATTAATGAACGTCAAGTGTCATAGGACGAAGAGGATACAACAGAGGCTATCAATGATAATTGGGTTTGATCCAACTTAATTGTACACCTGTTCCGGCTTTAGTTTCCGTGTAAAAGCACTTAGAAACATCGTACCGTTTTACCACTGCTTTCTATAATTGAAAATTATTTTTTAAGTTTTTTAATTAAATCTAGAGTGTATGTTTGAATATTATTTCATCCATGTTTGATGAATGTTTACACGGAGCGGTCTCATGTTCTCGGGTTAGTTGCTTCTCTAAACATATGAACGTTTATTAACCTAATCTATGTTTAGTCCTATAAAATAATACGCTTATATTTATCTGTAGAAATACTATTAAATAAAGCTTATTTTTAAAACAAAAAAATTAATTATCATTTAAAAAGACGTGATGAAAAAAAGACCGGTAGTAAAGAACAATGAGAGAAGTGAATGGGGAGGAGGCGGTGTGATTGATGAGTGACTACAGGTCAGACAGTGATTCGTTTTCAGATATTTGACCTTCCGACCTTCATAAATCATCTTTTCGTCCCCCTCCTTTCTTATTCTAGGCGGAAGCTTCCCGATAAAAATGCCAATCAATTTTAAATTTATAAAATAAAAATACACATGATAATGAGAACCAAAGCCGGCGATTTTTTTTCAAAATTAGGTAATTTTAACAAGAAACCTCGGCCATCTTTACTAATTTTACAAAGATTTCTAAAAATATTAGCTTTGTTCCAACACAGTTTGAAACTGATTTGAAACTCCTGGAGCATGCGCAGAAGGACGTCAAAGTTGACGGGAAAACGATTTGAACGACGTAAAATAAGACGGCCAAATCCTTCTGCGCATGATCCAAGAGTTTCAAACTGCGGTTGGAACAAAGGTATTGAAAATTTGATAAAAATCGGAATGAAAAAGCGCCTTGAATGTGTTACAGAAAGCCATCTGGAACCACAGTTAAGGTGATTAAAATGATAACTTATTTTGTTCCCACGGGGTCCGATGGACTCCATTTAAAAAAAAATCGTCTATCGAGGATATCTCAATAACTTCTCTTCGAGAAAGTTTTAGGGGAAAAAACTTGACTATAAATATAGAAGAAAGTAAATCTAAAATTCCAAAACTTTCCGGAATATTTTAACCACTAAAAGAAAGATTCGGTGACTTGGTGAAAATCTACGAGGCAGTAATGTATTCTAGAACCCAACATCAGACCCTAAAAAACCCATCGAGGGTATCACAATAACTTTCTCATTTAGAAAGTTTAAAAAAATGTACGGACAAACGGAAATTTGGTCGTAAATATTGTCAAAAATAAAAAGAATGTAACAAAAAGGATCACCTACAAAAAAGGCGTAGTCCGGAAATAGCAGGTACACGAAAACTCATTCTAGGTCACAAAAAGGACAGAATTTCTCAAGTGTTTATTATTTAAGCGGGGAAAAAAAGAAAAAATCTCGCGTGAATATTTATTCGGATTTAAAGAATTAATAAAAAAAAAACACCTGTGGAATGGATACGATAAAATATGCCGGGGATTCAAAATCAAAAGGTTTTCATTCACTTTTAGGATGAAGGGGAGAAAAGCGCAAGAGGGAGGAGAAAAAAAAGTTGTCGAAAGTGATTCTGGAGGATTTATAAGTCGGTGAACTTTCTGTGGGGAGGGCCAGTACCGGTTCTATAATCTAGTTGATGCCTCCCACAGGGGATGTCAGGTGTGTTCCGCATTAATTCATTCCTTATTCGTTAGAGGGGAGCCGCAGAAAGAACGTTTTTCAACACGTTTTGCCCAATTAAATGAGTTTGCTTTATTATTTCGTATAATAAGGTTAATAAAAAATAAAATAAAGACGAAAAAATACTTAATTTTTAAAAACGGTACTTGTGAGTTAACGATTTTGGGTAGATTTCTTTTTTTTTTTTCGAAATCGAGCTATTTTTTAGTTCCCGAAGAGATTTGCCTAAATTCTAACTAGTTTGATAACGCGTCCTCTCGCAAAGAGAGCTCGTTTGATAACACGAGGAGGTTAATTTTTTTCCTCTCGCAAGAAGAGCTCGTTTGATTTTTTCCTGTCTACACGAGTTAACATCTCAAAATTTGTTAACTTCCTCAGAAAGAATTTATTGTGACACCATGGAACAGAGTTAAAAATGAGGCTCAAAAATAATTATACAATCCTAAATAATTGTTTTTATTATAATATTATTATTACATGTTATCAATAGAGGTAGACAGTTTTAGGTGGGTTGTTTCTTTTCTTTGAAATCTTGCCTGGATAGGTAAGGATTCAATGTTGATTTAGATCAGCTGGATATAATAGATTTGATCATGAAATCGAGACCGCGAAAAATCAAACGTTTTAAGATCCTCAAACATTTTTGCAGTAGAATAATTGGAAATAGGAAAAAAGGAAAAAAGTTAGGCAGAAAGTTCATTCTTTATGAGGCGCTCCGAATACGAAGGGCGAACTCGACATCGGACAAATTTTTTTTTTTTTCATTTTCAGATTCTAGACCTTTTGAAGAATACACCCATGTAATTTTTATATTGAGTTTCCCCTTTTTTTCCCCTTTAAAATACGTAAAAACCGATACGCGGCAAAGCTCTACTCTCAACCTTTTTTATTTAATTTTTTTTTCTTTTCGAGATTTGGTGATTTTAAAAAAACCCTTTTCTCTATGATTCTATGATGATTCTAAAATCTCGCCACGAAAATTCCAGAGAGTGACTTTTCTGTCGAGTTCGCCCTTAACAGAATACTTTAAAATGCGAATATCTCGAAACCACTTTTTGTCGAGTTCGCCCTTCGTATTCGGAGCGCCTCATATTAACTTCCTTAAAGAAGTTATTGTGATACCCTCCACGTCGGGTTTTGGGGAAGGGTCTTCCAGGTCCTTTGTACTTCCCCCTCCGTTATACTTCCCTCTTTAATACTTCCTACTCCGTTATACTTCCCCTCTTTAATACTTCCTACTCCGTTATACTTCCCCTCTTTAATACTTCCCACTCCTATATTTTACTTCTCTTTAAGGAAGTTTTCGTCGGAAGCTCTTCAAACTAGTACTTTTTATTTTATTTTACTTTACTTTTATTTTTTACAGTCAAACCCAGCGCGTGAAATCGGTTAAAAGACTTTAAATTTTAGTTTAAAAATACCTTCGATTTTTTTAAATTTTTGCCTAAAATCGCATGCTCACAACTAAAATTGAGAAGGTAAAATCCCTGGCGCCTTTTTGGTAGGGCGAAAAAATTTATGTCCAGAAATACAAAAAACTATTTTATTTTTGATTTCAATTATACAGAAGTTTTAATCTTAATCAAAGGAGAAATTAAAGAAAGGTTGGAAGAAGAAAGTGGGTGGACGGGGTGGCCTTCGAGCGTAGAGAACCCGGGAGGTTATGTCACGTGGTTCGCAGCCACGCTTTTATCACAGTCTTTTTTAAATTACCTTTTGAATTTTTTATTTAAACAAACCTGGAGTGATACCGGTTCTTATTCTCTGAGGAATTCTTTCTTCCCCGTGCGGAAATAATTTATTTACAAAAATCTTGTTAGAAGTAGGTAACCTTTAGTCCTTTTGTACTCCCCGGCGGAACGAAAAATTTTAACTCACTTTAACATTGAAAAAATAATTTTTTTGGGGTGTTCAAAATACGTGATATATTCCCAGTTTGGAGGTCAGATTGGACCCGTTCGTTAGCCTCCAACGGGGTCCCAACCCCCACCTTACTCCCTTGATCAATATCGGGACTCCCAACTCTCAAGCCCGGAGCGAGGCTACAACCCCTGTCAATACCCCCCTCATCCCAAGCTCACATCCCCCAATTAATTAACAATATATAAATTACCCATGCACGCAAAATTTATTCAACCATATTTGCATACATGCAAATTATGCATTTAGAGAAATAATTTTGGAGTGAAAAAAAATTTTTTGAGGCAATTTTTTTCATTAAAAACTATCGCAATTTTAACTCTTTTATATAGGTATTCGTGTCAAGTGAGATAAAGTTTATTAGCTTTTTTTATCTCACCTTATAAATACCAGCAAAAAATTAAAAAAAAAAAAAAGAACACATGTGCAGGTACTACGATTTTTTTGCAAACTTAAATGTGCATGATGCAATAATGGTAAATATTCTTGTACATATAACACTTAGAAACATTTTTGAAGGAGTCCAAAATTTTGCACACAAAAATATATATGGGAACGGTAAAAAATTTTTTCTTAACGTTTCACCTAAGTAAAATTTATTGTCATTAAAATGTCCACAAGTCTGTAAACTACGCGTTTTCTGTTGGTAATAGGGTTAAACTACCAACGGAATTCGATTCTCCACAAAATTTACCATCAGAAACAATGCCTAACTCAAAATTGATAAAAAATGACTTATCCTGTGTTAGAACTAACGCGACGAAATGACTTATAAGTTGTGATTGGTCAAAATTTGGTGCAGATAGGACCAATAGTAGCGCATATTCCAAACCAGAAAAAAAAATAAAATAAAATAAAACAGATCGCCCCTTTTATTACGAATTAAACAATATAAAATATAATAATAAATAAAAGTCAAATAAATAAAAAATAAAGGACCCAACCATTAACCAAGTTATTAAATTAACACAAGCAATTATAATCAATCTGTTCAAATGAAACTAAATTATTTATGAAACTACTAAGTACATGAATCCATAAATGATTTAAAATGGAGGAAATTATAAATTTAGTTCAGCGTACCTACTAATAATTATCAACTTAACAAATTAATTAGGTATGGCTGTTAATTAATTTTTTTTAAATGAGCAGCACTAATCAATTTTAAGTGGCCCATTAATGGTCCAGTTATGAATTAGGTATTTTGTATTTCATTATTTTTGGCCAATACTGGCTTAACCTAAATATTAGCTTTGTTCCAACCGCAGTTTGAAACTGAAGCAGGATTTGGACTTCAGATTCGAAGGACGTCGATTTTGACGTCTAAATCCTTCTGCGCATGCTCCAGGAGTTTCAAAACCGTTTCAAACTGCGGTTGAAACAAAGCAAATAACCCAAATAGTAAGCCAAAACCTAGGTTTATTTTATTTTTTTTTTTTAAATTCAACTTTTTTCCTTGAGAAACATCGAGGACATCTCCAGTTTCTTTTATGGATAGATTCCAATTATACAAAAATTAAAATTTCGTGTTACATCCAAATATTCGAGAGAAATAAATTAAAACAAATTAGGACTCAATTTTACAGTTTCTTTTAGGTAGATTTTTTTTTATTTTTACGTCTCTCACCTTCATTGGTGGAGGGAAAAAAAGAAGGAAAAAACGAGTAAGATAGAGAGAAAAAACAAAAAGAGGCGAGAGTAGTAACCGAGAGATCCGTAGGTGAAACTCCCCCTTAAAAACCGGTTTTTGAGATACGACGACTGGAACGATTCCGAGTGATATTTCTTACGATAAATCTTCGCTGAAACGGAATGCATCTAAACGCCGGGTCATCACTCTTATAATATCCGGCAGGCTACCTTGACGATCGCATAGTTTGAACTAATAAAAATAAACTTCATTGTCAAAGTTCCATAAAAAGCAAAAATATTTAAATCACCTAAAAAAAATTTTTTTCAACTTTTAATTCGCCCATTCATGATTATGACAACCGTAATCTAACGAAAAAAATAAATTTAAATATTTTAAAAAAATTTTAATTGGCTAAGATTGATTCCAGACAAAAGTCGCGACTGCTCAATGGGCAAGTCTTAAAAAAATATGAGCAACGTAGCTTTTAATTGAATCGTAAATTATTCTCTTTTAAAGCTACTAAAATCTACTGTTTTTATAACTTAAGGGCTCTGTCTGTTGACACGACTGTTTTAAAAAAGAATATTTAATGTAAACAGTTGAAGAACTATTCGCGTTAGCCAGGAAAATATCTCAGGCCTACTTTTCACTGCATTTTCACTTCTTTTGAATTAATTCCCTTAAATTTAACTTCAACTCCAAAGCTTGGAACAAACACAAACCTTGAATAAACCTACTTGTCCGTCCGTGGAAAACGCCTCAAAAAATTTTTTATTTTTATTTTTGCCAAAAACTGCCAGTTAATCGCGTAAAAATAGGTTTTCTAGGCAGAAAGACATAGGAAAACGCTTAATATTTTGCATAAAACGGATTTCCGGCCAGAAAAATAGAAAAATCCTAAAAAAAAAGGGGCTAGATAGTCGAAGAATTTTGAGTTTATAATTTAGTTTATTCACCAAGTCCTTACTACCCTTGATAGATGTTTTCAGGAAATGGGTCCGTCAGACCCCGTAAGAGCAATTTTAAATCAAAATTTTGAGATTAGGGTAAATTTAAAAAAAATTGGTTAATTTTAGAGGTTGAAAATATTTAAGGCCCTCTGATATAAAAAAAAAAAAAAAAAAAAAAAAAAAAACGAAATTTAAATATTTCAAAAACTCTAGGAGGTCAAAAGTAGTAAAAATAAGAAACGAAAATAATTTTTTTACTGATAGATCACTCGTGTTCACCTTCCTGGGACGAGAGTTCGAAGGAGAACCGGTTTTTCCTTAAAAATAAAAAAAGTAAAGATCTGGCATTGACATTGGTTTTTGAATGGTTTTCAATTTTATTCTAAGAAAAGAGAATTCGTTAAGCTAAGAAAAAAAAATTGATAAAATAATTAAAAGCTATGAAAACAAAAAAAATTTCGAATCCTATCCATTGTTCATCTCCCAATGCGCTTACAGTCACACTAGAATAACAATTACGTTCCTTATCGCTTCCTTACATCAAGTAATCATACGTCGGGTTCTATAATTAGTGAATTCGTTTAGATTGTATTTTTAGCGATAAAATTTTATTTTAGGGTCAATAAACAATACAAAATGTTAAGAAATAGAGAAAAAAAAGTGAATTAGTGAAGAACTAGTTGAACTAAAAAAAGTTTTGGATCAAATATTAACTCGGGGAATTTATCCCCCCTCTTCACCGTTTCCTCGGGAAGAGTTGTGCTGGAATTCTAAATATAAAAGTTTAAAACCAGAAAGGGTTGGGGGATCATTCGAGCGCGGGAGAGGTGTTGTGTGCTATGGTAACCAGTGAGTGACGTCGACAACACCCCCTCCCCACGCCGACACCGGCTTTTTTTTTATTCTTTCCCCGAACCCAGAGCAGTAGTAAACACCCTCTCTGATCTAGATTTCGTACAGAAATTTTTCAAAATATTGAATACGGAATATTTATAAGCGAATTTGTTATTAAACCCCGGCGACATACCGACTTTCTTTCAAAAGCTTTCGCTTGCCGACGCCCGTCTCGTAAAACCTTTTATTTATTTGAGGCTATCCGGTCAGTTTTATTAGTCGCATAATTTTCATTCCCTCTTCACCAACCGTAGGCGTCTATCTGCATAAGGAAGACTTTTTTTTTTAAGTCTACCGTTTTCAAGAAAAATACTTGAAGAAAAGAAAAAAGAATGGAGATTGAGGAGAGGGTAATCCTTGGTGATGGACCTTGTCTTTTCGAGAGATGGGGTTTGGAGACAAGCAAGCCGAAGGCGAGTGTTTGAGGCACTTGTTGCCGCCACGTCAGATTCCTTCCTTGTTGACCGCCCCCCCTCTTTCACGAAGAAACCACCCTTCGTCCAACCACCTTACAAACTCTGACCACTAATCTTGCCTAATAGCATTTCAACTATTAAGGAATCAACCGACTTGTAGTTATTTTAAAAATTAAAAAATCGCTTTGTACCATCCGCTCGCGATTTCCGATGGCTTAGCCCGATTCCCACAAGATTACATTCCACTGATGTCGGTAATTTGAGAAGCCACTCGCCGAGATGACCGGGTTAGGGGAAATTTGGTAGACACCGAACGCGCGGTCACGTTTCCAACCTGTTCACAGCCTCCTATATCGCTTGTCAAAATGATACGTGATAAAAAAAAATTCAAAAGAAGAAACTACTAGTTCAACATGAGTTTGCCGGATCAGTAAGCTATTAATAATGCGGTCTTCTGAGTAACTTGATGGCTTCAGTGGCTTTATGAGATATCAATATTGGACATGAACAGATAAAAATCTTAAATGATTAAATTATGGCAGAAACTGGTTTGAGGGTTATTTCTCTCGTTGCTAATGACGCATCCATATTTTAAATTTTTTTTTCATTCATTATTCTTATGTCTTTCTAGAACGTGGTGGAAAACCCAGTGATGGTTCCCGCTAGCTGAATATCGATCTCTAGGGCAGGGTGAACGAGTGAGACAGAGAGAGGAAGAAAGAGAGCGAGACAGAAGAAGGGAGAGCAAATGAGCGTCTCTCTCTTTCTAACTCGTTGCCGCCGCCGACAACCCCCTCATCCACCGACGGTGGTGGCCCCCCGGGGAATTTCGTGAAAGAACCGACTACATCGTCCTTTATACCGGTCGAGCCGCCCCCCCTCTCTAAAAACTACACTCATAACCTAATATATTCAGTTTTACATTTGCATTTTAAAACGCGAGAAAAGAACCTCTGATCGATACCCTTGGACTCAGACAATTTTTAGCTCAGATGCAGTTGCACCGATACTTTTTTAAACAAACCGGCTAAGTGAGATTTAATAGCTGCTAATAGTCCATTGTCTCAGTCGAGGCTTTTGATTAATTGCAATCGACTCATTAGGGTAATTGATGTCGCTAGAGAAGACCGCTTAAACGGAGATTAATGCCTCCCTTCCCGGTTTTAACCCTCTTTATAATTACTTTTATTACGCTTTAAAACCCATTTTAAAACAAGCATTTCATAATTTGAATTAATGGTATTTTAAACGTTTATCCCCTTGATGCCTCAAATGATTAGAATCAAACAAAACTGAATAAAAATTCATCAAAGACAAATGGCCAAAAAATAAGCACCCCTCAACTCTAACAAAATTAGAGAAAAAATATTTTTTAAGGACTTAAAAAGAATATAAGGATACAAATTAATTCTTTGGAATAAATAAACTAATTTTCCTATCAAAAATTGAAGAGCCAGTTATATTCAATCGATTTATGGTAATTTATTGACTTTCACTCACCAACGCCAGCTTTTTATTTATGAAAAGAAACTTACCTGAAACAAACAAAAGTAAAATTTAAAATTTGTAGGTACATACCTAAAATTATCATTAAAAAAATAAACATATAGATTATTAAGTACGATGGTAGAGTAATAAAACATTTGTGGAAAATGTACGAATGCCAGATCAGAGAGACTGTTAGTAGCTAGTTGCGGCTAGAGTCATTAATTTGCGGAAACCCGGAATTTTCGGGTCAACAAAGCCCATTTCGACGGACATTTAGGGTAGATTTTCGGGCGTTTTTTGCGCATTTTAATAAAAATTAGGATGTTGCATCAACAATTGAGGCGCTCCGGGTACGAAGGGCGAACTCAACATCGGACAAATTGTGTTATTTCATTTTCAGATTCTAGACCTCTTGGTAAATACATCCATATAACTTTTATGTTGATTTCGCCCTTTTTTCCCCTTTAAATACGTAAAAACCGATATGCGGCAAAGCTCTAACTGCGATATCCGAGCGGGTACGAAGGGCGAACTCCACATCCTAGTCCACAACCCCTACTCCTTTTCCCATTCCAGGGCATGACTTTTCTGTTGAGTTCGCCCGTTTAAAATGCGAATATCTCGAAACTACGTTTTGTTGAGTTCGCCCTTCGTACCCGGAGCGCCTCAATTTTTATCGCACGTGATAAGAGTTTGAATAAAAGACTTCTAAGTAATTACTTAAAAGAATCAAGATGTTTTCTTTCTCTTACCCAGGAGGGGACTGATTAAACTTGGTCACTTTTTTATTTTTTTTAACGGCAAACTAAGTTTTTTTCCCCAGAGAGGTTAACTTACGTTTTCCACTTACCATTTAATGGACTAACTAACTTTTTAAAAGATAGCTTTTATAAGGTTTTGTTTAATTAGGATTTTTTAAAAATTTTAAAAAATTTCGATATAGGAATAAAAGCCTAGGGAGAGAGACAACCCTTGAATTAAAGCAAATAAACTGGTCGCCTTGGCAACGGGGGATGAGGACGAAAGGAAATGAGGGAACAACGCGACAATTTTTGAAGTCTCAAAATCTTAAAATCCTAAAAGTTAAACAATTTGTCAATTTTTGTACAAAAAAAAGTCCAGAGATGACATCGCCATTAGCGTGCTAAACCCGGTTTTCTAATAGGTATCAATTAAAGACACGCCACAATAATAGCAACAGGTAGTTTACTCAATCAATCTCGTAATATCTTTTCTTGATCGAACATCAGACGTTTAACGTATAATACGTTAAAACTTTGTTACGAAGAACTTCAATACCCGATTTAAGAAAGGATGAAAGCGAAACAATGAAGATTGATGGTTCTTTAATGCCTTGGAAAAGTAAAAAATTAATAGGCGTTATTTAATCATTGAACGCCTACGTGTAAATTATTCTTGTCAAAAATTAAAAAATAATAGATATAATGTTTTATTTGGTCAAAAATGTAGATTAAAAAATTACTTAACAATTTAGGGCTGATTTGGGTCATATTTGCATCAATAGTTCCAACACTTCTGGGAAATAACTGAAAAATTTGTGGAAAGAAACACGTAATTCTATAAATTCGTAAAATACAACACACAAACTTCAAAAAGATTCGAATCAGTGAAATTTCACAATTTCCAAAGCAATGGCAGCGCATGGATAGGATTGGCAGATCGAAAATGGAATTCGTGTTTATAAAAAGAATGAAAATCAAATAAATTATTCGGTAGAAAGGGTCGAATACATTAAAATTGGAGTGAATACATGGATGGGTGATCATCCCTGTCATATTCGTGTCTGGTACGCGTCAACGCATTTTTACCACTCTGGCAAGGTCGCTATTTTGGGCGGGGGGGAACGTGATTCGGCCGTGTGCTTTAATAAAAAATTTGCCTAAGACGCTAAGCCACGGTCTAAACCTCTCCCTTGGGGCTTAGAGGGATAAAACTCTTCTGACATTAACTTCCTTAAAGAAGTAGTTGTGATACCCTCTGCGTCGGGTAATAATTACTGTTGTGATACCCTCCACGTCAGGTTTTTGGGGAAGGATATTTGCAAGTTTGAAAATTTTAAAAACTGAGCTGCGGCCGAACCGTTGGTCCTATTTTCACCAAATCGTCGCGTTAATTCTAACACCAGACAAGTCATTTTTTGTCAGTTTTGAGTTAGCCATTGTTTCTGATGGTAAATTTTGTGGAGAATCGAATTCCGTTGGTAGTTTGACCCTATTACCAACAGAAAACGCGTAGTTTTGGCTCTCCTGAACACCTTGGAAAAATGACTTGTCCGGTGTTAGAATTAACGCGACGAAATACTCTTTTTATTTTTTTAGTAGGGAGAAATTTGATACTTCCACCCTTTGTGAGAGGGGCATCCCTTGGGCAGAAAGCCCATTATTACTTTGAAAAAAAAAAACTTAAACTTTCTGGAAAAAAAATAACTTCTAAAATTTTTCGGGAAAAAAACTTGGAAAACTTGGGGAAAAAAACTTGAATTTATTCTTCCCCTCCATTGTACTGCCCCTCTCTTATACTTCCCCCTAATTCAAACTTGCACATCCTTTATACTTCCCCCTCCATATTGTTCCTTATCGTCGGGGCAAGCTCCAGACTAGTAGGTACTTTTTTTAATTTTGAAAAAGTAAAAAGTTGGTTTCATTTTTAAAGAAAAAGGAAAAAAAAAAATTTTTTTTTTCTCTCGCTAAAACCTTGCCGGGAGGTGGATTTTTCCCGAGCAACGAGCAGAATACTGGCAAAAGGACAAAAAAATCCAAGTTTTTTTTTTTTTTTTTTTTTTTTTTTTTTGCACGAGGTGGAAACCCCGTTGTCAGGAGCAACGGGGAAATGAAAATAGAGGAGGGAGTACAGTCATGGAATGGGGCGGGGGCAAGTAGGGCTCCAGTATTGATTGACAGGAGACTGACAGGGTAAGCCTCCCTTCACAAAACACAGACTGTACTGAGGAACAGGTGGTATGACTAGTTATTTTTGTTTTCAACTTCTTAAGTAGGGGGCGGCGAAATGGTGTCGACCCCAATTCGCAACTCTTCCCCTTCTCGTTCACCCTACGAATACCTATTACCTCCGTTCTCAAGGGGTAGTGTCGGAGGGACGATGGGGATTCCGGAGGTCACACAAACCTCAGGGGACTTATGGTAATACCCTGCATCCTGATTTTCTTATCTCTCAAGGATTTTCAACAAGCCGAATAATTTCTGACGTCAGATCCTCCGTCTACTAAAATTGGCCCATTAATTTTACAGCCCTCTTTAAACAGTCGTTAATATTTTTATTTTTAATTTTTTAGTTCCTTGAGAGACCACGTGTGATCATCGATAAGAGAGGGTTCCGTGTCCAAGCGTAGTTATAGCCAGTAGCTCACGTGAGGCTTTAATATTTTTCTTCTATAACCAGTGATTTTAAGCATTTTAAGATCACAGATAGTGACTGTAGATTATAAAAGTGAAATATAATCAAAAGATTATCAACTTCAGTTATTAATAGACGCGATTATTTCCGAAGTTTTTAAAGCGAACAGAAAGCGCTGTGCTTGGTGCAGGCGAGCAATCTTTCTGGAAAGAGTCGATATTTTCAGCGGGGAGAACCCGGCACGATGTACGAAGAGAATGTCAAAGGGTCACGGAAAACAACCGGCCCTCCAAACGCCGACGTTCTTTGGAATACGATTGCGGTAGGTCAAGGGGTACTCTCTTTTAACGGATTTTGATAACGGGATTTCAGTCCTGATAAAACAAAAAGGCTAAAACATCGAACAAAACGTAGATTTTCTTTCTTAAGGCCAAGGAGAGCATAGAAGATTAAATAAGAAATCACAATCGGGCGGACGTAATATTTGCCATTTAAGAGTGGCGAGACGAAAGCCGACCTATGTTCACAAAAAGAGTGTATACGTGTTGACATAATGAGGTTCGCCATAATGCATTTGACCATAAAATAGCAGAAATCGCGAGTTACCGTTCAAACATAAAAAATTTGCATCTCGACATAACGAAAATAGTCGAAAACGTTCAGCATAATACATTTGAACATAATACATCTCACCATAGATAAGAGATTAAACACTTGACGTTACGTCATAAACTGTCGTTTGGGCATAGTACATCTCACCATAAACTAGGGACAGCGAAACAGCAAGCCAACTTTCGGCGTTTAAAACGCAATTATGGCGAAACGACAAAAACCTTAAAACTTGACAGTTCATCATAATGCAATTCGCACATCCTCGCTATGGGAAAAAAAATTATCCCCCTCGCGTCATAAAACGAGCACATTCTCGCGAGAGGAAAATCACAATAACTTCTTTGAGGAAGTTAAAAAGTTAACCTTCTTGTGACATAAAACGAGCTGATCCCATTGGCTGCCTGCTTGCTTTTCCTAGTTTATGGTTAGAAGCTTTATGTTGAATTGCATTATGGTGAACTGTCAAGTTTTAAGGTTTCTGTCGTTTCGCCATAATCGCGTTTTAAATGGCGAAAGTAGGCTTGCTCTCGGCGAAACAAGAAGTTTAAAGAGATACTTTTATGGTGAGAAGCGTTATGGTGACTGGAACGTTTTTTTTTTTTTTTTTTTTTTTTTTTTTTGTCGATTGCATTTATTGAAAAAGTCGTTTACGGCGAAACGCTTTATGCTCAAAATTTTTGAACTTTTGAGAGCTCTCATCTTCACTATTCATCTTTTTTCAGCTGTCCGATCAATCGTTGAAATGCTTTATGCTCAAAATTTTTGAACTTATAAAGCTTTATGTTCAATTACATTACACCGAAACGCATTATGGTGAACTACAGATTTTTTATGTCGAAATGCAGATTTTTTTAATGTTCAACTGCTTTAGGGTGAAAAGCGTTATGTTGAACGGTGTTCTCCCTTCAAAAATGATTTGAAAAATCACCTGATTTTTCCCGGTCAAATTCAAATAAATCGAAAACTAATCAAATCTATTGCATCCAGCTGGTTAAATTTACACGCAATCCTTTTACGCTATTCAAGCATCAACAAAATCAAGTTAAATCGCGATAGTAAGAATGGTGTACAAAATATGAAAATTTTGTCCATTGGTCAGAGCTGCTAAGGAGGTGGGAAACCAATAACTATGACAAATATTTTTGATTGTGAGACTTGAAGTTAAAAAAAGATAAAATTGCGTGATTTTCAAATTAATCAAGACAACATACTTCATTTAACTGTGTAACACTGATTTATAAAATAGATTCAAGTGATAAGTGACACGGTAGTTAATTGTTGAGAAGGGGTTGAAGGCGTTTGTTGAAGGGTGGTCGAGACGGATGTAAATTAAATTGTTATCCGAAGGGGAGAAATGCAGACAAGGACCCTTTTCTATATTACGAACAGGTAGAATAGGGGTAGCTACTTGATATAAACTTGTGAAAGCTACATTTCCCTTGTAAATATGTGATCAATTTAAAAGGAGTGCATGGACCTCGACAAAACCCATTGCAATACCCTCTTTCCCCAGTTCCGCTCTAGTTGTTTTGAATGGAGACCCCCACCCCTTAACCCTCCTCCCCCACGCATACCCCCCAGTAAGCACATCTGTCCCTTTTCTGGGGTATTGGGGAGCTTTCGGGTGGGGGCAGAGAAATGACGGAAGCTCTATTTGCTCTTCGGATAATTATACGGGGAGGGCGAGATAGGAATTAATTGGTTTGTAAACTCAGAGGTGTCGAATTCTGGCCCCGATCCAAACGTCATTATGAGTCCTATGGTTTCATCCACTGCCCTATTTAATCTGAAGTCATTCCTCAATGGCCGTTACGTCACAAAGACACAACAGACCTTTAAAAATAACCAAATTTTCGATTAACAATTTTTTAAACAAAAAACCCTCTGAAACCAGGAAGAAAATGGGGGAAAACACCGTTCAACATAACGCGTTTCACCCTAAAAGCTAACGTTAAAAGCTAAAGCAGTTGAACATAAAAAATCTGCATTTCGGCATAAAAAAATCTGTAGCTGCGTTTAGGCATTATGCAAATGAACATAGAGCTCTCAAAAGTTCAAAATTTTTGAGCACAATGCATTTCAACATAAAGCTTTTCGCCATAAACGACTTTTTCAATAAATGCAAGCCGACATGAAAAAAGAGCAAGTCACCATAACGCTTCTCACCATATAACCCTCTCTTTAAACTTGTTGTTTCGCCATGAAACTTTACCTGTCGGGCATAATACATCTCACACTAGGGACAGCGAAAGAGCAAGCCTACTTTCGCCGTTTAAATTATGGCGAAACGACAAAAACCTTAAAACTTGACAGTTCACCATAATGCAATTCATCATGAAGCGTCAAACTAGGAAAAGCAAGCAGGCAGCCAATGGGATCAGCTCGTTTTATGACACAAGGGGTTAATTTTTTTTCCTCTATCGAGGATGTGCGAATTTCATTAGTTTTCATTATGTTGAGTTGCAGATTTTTTATGGTGAACGGTAACTCGCGATTTCTGCTATATTATGGTCAAATGCATTATGGCGAATCGCATTATGTCGACTCGTATAAGCTCGATAATGGACGTAATGAGGAACCCGAGAAAGTACAGTAACAGACCGGGAGCCAAATTATAACGTCTTGGGTGGTTCAAAAAAAACTTCAATTACCAGACGGACACAAAGATCAAGAAAAAGGTTTTTTGGAATTTAAAAAGCAATATTTAGACTAGGATCAGCTGGATGCAATAGATTTGATTCGGTCAAGAAGTCGTGGTATTTCCTTCATGGAATCCTTCTTTAACCAAATTAAATCGCGATCCGAAGAATAGTTTACCAGAAATTCATGAGAAGTTAATTAGTGGACCAGAAATTCAAGAATTTTTAGTTTGGGCGAACTATCGGAACGGATTCCCTCTCGCATCTGCTAAAAGTATCAAATTTCTCCCTACTAAAAAAAAAAATGTTTAAAAAAAAAATTTTCCTACACAAATTCTTAAAAAATATAAGGAGTACTTGGCGAAAATCGGAAAGACGGTTCGGCAATTTTTAAAATTTCAGACATACCTCGACCATTTTCGTAAAATTCGAAAAAAAGCTCATTTTCAAGACGACTACAAAGGAAATTAAAATTTGGTGATCTAAAAAAAATTGTGGAAAAAATCCGGCCGTTATATCTGAACTTTAGACAGACATATCTCCGCCATTTTTGCGAGTTTTAAAAAAAGCTCACTTTTTTAAGTAGCTATAAAAGGAAGATACAGCAAAAATTTAGTGGAAAAACTGCGGCCGCGACGGACGGCCGGCATGACAGACGACCTCATGATCGGCAAAGATCACCAATCAGTTTTCCTCTACGGGGTCTGCAAGACCCTTTTCCAGGGTACCTGGAGGTTGTCACACTAATTTCTTTGAAGAAGTTTTTAAAAAGCGCTAAATAACGTCGCTAGAATTCACAGAAAATAAGTCTATTAAAAAAAATGAAACCTACAAAATGGCGATAAATTTAGCTTGAGCCAACAACCCCATTTTTTAAGCACCGAATTATTTCTTATAAAAAAATTTTTTTTTTCATAAATTCAGAAACGACAGAATCAATGTAAAACTTATCCTACAAGTACCCACTCGTCCGTCAACCTGTTGTCTCGTCTAAAACCGGTTTCCTCCTTCGGTTGTTTCATAACTTTTTTTTTCTTTTTTTTTTTTTGCTCATTATACTTCTCCAAACTCAAACTCATGGAAAATGCTCACAATTGATTTAATCATGAAGATGATATAATGTAAAGGATTTTTCCTTATTATGTTAAAAATTATTATACATATACTTTATTCAACAATAAGCTCAAAATAAATTTTAATATCCAATAAAACAAATCTACGAGTAAGAACTTCGAAATTGTTAAATTCTGGAGTAAATAATTTGACGAATTTCTCTCAGAACTAGATAGAACCGGGATAGCGGGAATGATCAGACCTTGAACCGTGTCAGGTCGGAGTACACGTGGCCCCAGGTACTTCCAGGCCTTGAACCCTGGGAAGGGGGTACCTGCCGCCCCAAGTCTTTTACTTCAAACGCCCACTCTCTTCATTTTACAAACGCGATAAATTCTACAAAATTTTACTTTTATATTGATTTCAATTTTGTTTATTCATAATTCTTTAAATAATTGATTTATTTAAAAAAAGACCTTGAATATTTTAAAAACCATTACTATTGATTGTCGGTGTCTTATAAAATAGTCATAATGGGGAGAAACGTTTTATTATAACTTCATTCTACGTCATGAACTTTGATTTTTATTTCTGTAATAGCTGTAACCGTAAATATTTTTGACCAATCTAAAACCTCCGAACCCACGCGGGTGGTAATGAATTCTGGAGGGTTCCACAAGCCCCTCTGTTCTACTCCACCGTTCCTCACCCCTCGCAGCCATCCCCCTTTCCCACCCTGTCGCACTTTCCACATCTCGCTCTCTACCACCCTTTCATTGATTATAACTTTGGTATTGATCTGCATACTCAAAAGTCAATAGTTCAAAAATAATATTTTAAAAATTAAGCCTCTTTTATTCATTATATGGGCACATGTCAATAGTAATAAAAAAGGGGTATTCACGATCTTATGTTAAATGTTAGTTGTTAAAATCGAATTTCGAAACATCGTGAACGACCCTTGCTAAATCGGTCGAATCGAATAAAATACTGTAGCGCGCCATACGGCATTATTAGTAAGTAAGATCATAATAAATAACCTGAGACATATGTAACACGAGAAACCATAACGTTGTTTACATTTTGTGTTATGTTATTTTTATGTTTTATATTTTTATGTTCGTTTGCCGGTACAAGATGAACCAAAAGAAGTAAAAGAAGTAAAATTGCCTGTTTCTGAACACACAAAAACACTCGACAACAAAAACGTAAACAAGAAGCTTTAACCTTCCCGTCCAGGTTACCCAAGTTTCTCGATTTCGCTAACATAGTTAACAGACCTCAGGGTCCCGTAGATCGACATGTTAAATCGAACGTTTTTGGAGTGAAATTTTTCTCGATCTTAACAGACTTAACAGACTTAACAGACTTAACATAAGATCATGAATACCCCTATAATAATTATTAACTAAAATTGTACATCCCAGTTTTTTTTTTTTTTTTTTTTTTTTTTTTTTTTTTTTTTTTTTTTTTTTTTTTTTTCAAAAATTTTCTAACTATAACAGCTCTACGAAAACGACTCAGGGCACATGAGAAAACAAAAGGTTATATGCAGCAAAGGTTATTAATTTTCGAGTTATTAGCCTTGTTCCAACCGCATTTTGAAACTCCTGGAGCGTGCGCAGAAGGATTTTCACGTCAACATCGACGTTAGGTTTTTTTTTTCAAAATTTTTTTAAGTAGAACGGCTCTACGGAAACGACTCAGGCCTCATGAGAAAACAAAGGTTTTATGCAGCAAAGGTTATTCTTATTAATTTTCGAGTTATTAGCCTTGTTCCAACCGCAGTTTGAAACTCCTGGAGCGTGCGCAGAAGGATTTTCACGTCAACTTAGACGTCAGATGACTTCAGATATGACGGACAAACGATGTGAAGAACGTCAAATTTGACGTCCAAATCCTTCTGCGCATGCTCCAGGAGTTCGCAACCAGTTTCAAACTGAGGTTGGAACAAAGCTTTTAAATTTCCCTTTTTGGAAGCAGCAAACACCCAAACCATCTTTATCACAAAATTTTTTTTAACGAAAGTAAAATTTTTTTTTGCCAAGTTTTTTAAAATGATTATAGAGATGAGTTATGGCTGAAACTAGCTTGTTGATATTTTAAATTCATGATAAATAATAAGTATAGCATTTTTCCCGCCAAAACAATTTTTCTTAAGAAAAAAAAATGATTAGTAGAAGAGCCTTTCAGTTAAATTCCTTTATTTTAATGAATATGAAAGATTCTTTGCGAGGGGGAAGTTTTTTTAATTAGTCAATCGTGTCTCCAGACTTATAAGTGGACGGTCAAGTTCGAGGATACGACCTTGAGAAGAGTCCAGGTATATTTAAAATAAGTTCAGATTGTCTTTTCCCCACTGGGGTGAAAGAGAAGGAGGTAAAAATTGTAAAGAGAGACGAAGAGGGAAGATAGAAAGAGAGAGCGTGGTAGACGGAGAGAGGGCCCCGGGTAGCTCTCTTTCTTTTTTACCCCTAATAATTACAGGGTAGCCATGGCAACGAGGCGCCCTCTCACCGATCGGTAATGTACAGTCGGGGCCCGCAAACATGGAAACCCTCTCCCCCCACCGAACCTACCCGGTTTAAACCTCCCGCAAAATTTCAATTTCCCACAAGGGGTGGAAAACGGGACACGCAGCGGCTAATTACCCACTCCCGTCAATTCCTCTTCACTATTGGCATTCGTACCCAAAGACCTATAAATACCATTTTAATGACTCTGTAATTAAGCAACAAAAATTACTTAAAAAATATGCATATTATGTTTTTAAAAAATTAAACTATTACTTAATATAAATTATTAGAGTTAAAAATTTATTGAATTAGGTAAATCTAGCTAATAAAATTTTAATTAACGTAGTTATGGAAGACTTTTCGCGTGAATATTATAGAAATTTAATTAATTAACAAACTACAATTGCGATTTATTAAATTTTAAGTGGTACTTGCGAAGTTAATATAACAATATTGCAATTGACATAACTAACAAAAAATAAATAAAGAGTTGCCATTTTTTACATATTCGAATAAAATACACTATTAGCTCTTTTGAAGCCCATTTCAATAGCATTTCCCAGAAAGTTTTGAGAACGACAGTTGCATTTCAATAGGAAGGAAAGTTGTTGCCTAATTACATGACTTTTATCAACTTCCAACAGATTTAAAGGGAAAAATGACTTTAAACCGTTTTGTACGTTTAAAAAGTCAAAAAGTGTAACTCGCAATTGCCTCCTTTAACAAACTGGAGGCTCGAGATTACGACAATATGTTTCGTAACATTTTATAATGGGACCTGTCCTACAATCGATGACCAAAGCGTGCGGGGGTGGAAGGGATTAAGGATCGTGACCCTCATCGACCATCAATGAGATAACGTACAAAAAAAAAATTGCAGTTTCAAAGGAATTTTAACAACTCAAAATATTTACGAGGTATTTTCACCACAAAAAAATCTTTTAAAAGAAAAATTGTGTTCACGTGTAGAATGAATTGAAGAAATGAATGATTTATTTAAGGAAAATTCAGGAAAACAAGAATGAGGCAGTGCAAAGATGACAGGAGTAGGTGGTTTTTAAGGCGCCCTACAGATGTCAATACCGTCCACAGGGTTCTCGTCGTTTCCTACCTGAACATTTCCCGCGGTAATATTCAAAATCGAAACGGGAGTTGATAAAAATTATCAACAGGTTTGAATGTTTTGTTAATTAAAGTAAAGCGTACTAAGTGTTTTGGTAAAAATAATATGATAGAGTACTCACCCCTGGTCTATTCTGTCTACAGGTGCTGACATTTGAGGAGGTATGATACCATGTCCTGGCATAGGTCCGGGCATTGGTCCATGGGCGAAAGGTGATCCAGGAGGAAGGCCAAACTGGTGAGTTCCGAAGGGTTGCCCGGGGGAAGCGAAATGAGGATTCCCTCCTCCGGGAGGTCCGAAAGGAGGGCCTGAAGAGCCGGGCCGTCCGACGAAACCGCCGCCCGAAGGCGAGCCAAACGTCGGACCATTATAAGGTGGCCCGGAGGAGTTTGGAGGAGGTGGAAAGCCCCCCGGTTGTGGGGGGCCAGGTGTGGACGAGCCACTCGGTGCGGGGGACGCGGTGTACTGCGGTGTCGTCGATCCCGGAGGTGGGTAAGGTCCTCCGGAACCCGCAGGACTACCGCTTCCAGGACCTTGGAAGGGTGATGGACCCTGGTATTGGTTAGGGGGTCCCCCTGAGAAGTTGGGAGTCGAGTTGGGGAATCCCTGGCCGTCCCCAGGGGGCCCCTTCCAAGATACCCCTGGGTCCTCCAGCGTGGCCGGTAACGAGATTGGTGGAGCGACTCGACGGCTACAGCCTGAAAAACAAAAACAATCAATTAGCAAATCACTTGTCTCAACATAAAATCTTTTAAGAAGCAACGGGATATCAACCATACTTAAAAAATTGGGGAAATTTAACATGAGCCACAAAAAACCCACTTGTGTAAACATGTACTTTAAACCTAAAAAGCAAGGGGCGGGAAACCTGAGTTTTGCTGTTTTTTAGGAACAGAGAAAACTTAACGACATCCACAATTAAGTAAGGACGAATAATTTTACAATAAACTATAAAATAAACAAATAACTTTGCCTAAAATTGTTCAGTAGCAAAAAAAATCGCTTAAATCATTATTGTAAAAACTTAATAAGGAGAAGTTGAAAAGTAAAGAGTAAAAAGTTAATACTTCTTATTATAGAATCTAATGCATATAACCCTTGCAGATAGTATGACACTACAATCCCAATACTGTAGCAAGTATAGCTAATATGTGTTACCTAATTACTATTATGCAAAAATTAATTTTATAAAAAGTTTTGAGGGCCTGTATGGAATATAATTTTAAAATACTAATTCCATATGAAATGTGCTCAAAGGTGACAAAAATTGAGGTCCGGTTGGAACACCGGTTTTTCTGGAACGAAAAAAAAGCAAAAAGTCGGCCGGCACCACAAACATACACGTCATATGAACGATAAAGATTTATCTCTTTCACCTTACTAGAAAGCTCTATCATCTTTCGATTGAGGGTACTACAATGACTTCTTTTTGAAAAAGTTAAAGAAAATAGTAATGTCCTACAATGAACGAATTTATGGGAAACACAAAACATATGTTCTAAATAATATATATCATTCATTAATTGAAAAGAACAATACTTCTACTACTATTAAGAAAAACGGGTAGCGCAATTGGCATCCCTGGGTAAGATAAGACACCACCAAAACACCAAATTCACCAAAATACAAATGGAAATTGTTCATTATTCATTGGACCAAAAAAGAATTTTTACATTCAGCCTAACGCCGTTTTCGAGGTAAATTTAGACAAAAACAAAAAATAGATATCTACTTAATAGCGATTATTTTGGGAAATTAGGGACATTCAAGCAAGAAAAATTCTAGCAAATAGAAAAAAATCATTCTAAATCAGGTAAAATCATTCTAAAAAAAGGTTTCTGGATCTAATTCTTATATAATAAATTTTTACCTATATGAAGAGGCCAAAATTGTCTTTTGTAAAAACTAACTTATAGGAATCACTATTTTAGCTCATTTTTTCGGAGCAGTAGGCCAGCCTCAAAATCGCGAAAAACGAAAGACAATTAAAAAAATATTTTAAAAAATTCAGGCCATTAAGAGAACCCAAGGACCCCCAAAAATTTTAAATAATTTGGGATCAATACCTAATTTTCCCGAATTTTTTAGTAAACGAGCTTTATAAGGCTTAAATAAATAAAAAAAAAGACGGCGATTTTAATTTTCAATATTTATCCTTCAATTAGTGTTCTATAGCTAAGTCATTTTTCTGTTTAAAAATTTAATAGCATTGTTTTTTTCTCTCAAATTAATTCAAATCACTTTTACTAAAACGAGGCCCCTAGTTTCCCTAGTTACGTCTCGAGTTAAATTTTTAATTCAATTTTTCAAATGAAATATAAAATCTTTAAAAAATCTACCTCAAATAAAATATGGGAGAGAAATTAAAAAATAAAAAGTACATACAAGATCATAATTACAGAACACGGCGCTAAACGTCTACCATTCCGCACTACATAACGATCAGTAATGCCAAGGGGAAGAATTATGTTAACTTCCGAACTTTTTTCCTCGAGTTCACCCCAACAGTAAATACATCTAAAATTGTAAATTTGACAAATGAGACTTGAGCGAAATAAAATTTTACGGCTGGTTTTAAGTTTTTTTTATACCCTTCATAAATTTTTAGAGCCCTTCTTTTGAATGTTCTAGGAATTTTAATGCTTTTGAAGTTCATAAACGGGGAAAAAGCTAACATTACGCAAAGGTAGGTCAGGTTAAGCAGAATTTTAAAAATAAATTATACATAAGCTACGTTCGTTTACTATCGGTTAACCTTCACACGTGTACTATTAATATTCAAACATTTTTAAAATTAATATTTTTGTTATTTAGGCTATAAAAAATTTCATCTGAGTCAAATTAGGACTTGTTAGGAAATGGACCACAAAGGAAATTCCTCAAAAGAGAAGATCTGCTGGTATTTTGGAAGTCCCGAAGGAAATTATTAAGGTTGGAACAAAATAGAGGAAGTGTTTCCGAAAAAGTGGGGATGGATAGAAGGACGGACGGTAGACACAAAAGACAATGAGATTGATAAAAACCCATGGTCTTTCTGACCCCCTGATGACGAGACGTGCGGAAATAAAAAAAATAATACACGACTGAGTGGAATTCTCCTCAACTGAGAGTTCGGTTTCAGGTAACAAAAATTGGCGATGGGAGGGTATCAATTTACGGTCTCCACTCAATCCAAACGGTTTTTACCAAAAGGGTAGTAACGTGGAAAGCAGAAAAAAAATGTTTTGGCCATACTATAAAAATCGATCTGGAATTTTATGCTAAATGGCTTTATAAAAAATTGTCTACGAAATAACAGATTGACACTTTCCGAGTTAAATTTCCTTCGGGTCAAAAATCGTGAAATTTTCCATCAGAAAAGGCTTTTTGCGGGCAGTTTCACACTCCGTGAGCCTTTTAAAATTAGCCCTGGTCGCACCTTGAAACTGTTCACTGGCTCCACGCAATTTTCACCTTCGGAAATTTCAATTTTTGCGCCCCTCATTCACGAGAAAACAAAAGGTTCAAAACTGAGAGACTTTTTTCATTTTAATTTTAAAAACCCTAAAATCTTGACAGATAAGCTTGTGTCACTACATATGAAAAGCATCTTTTATCATAGTTTGAAAGAAAATTTTTTTTTGACATACTTAAAATTTTACAATATTTTTCTTAACACTGGCATTGGGATTATTGATTAATTGAGGACGAAAAACAACTGACAGCACACCAGAGACAATTTTGGCCAAAATAATAGGACGAAAAAAATTTGAACAGCAGATAATATGGTAGCTACTTAGAAGCCCAAAAGGTAAATTTTTATAAAGGTAAAGGGTATAAAATTTGTTCGGTCCCTCAGGTATTTAAACCCATTTTGTGCACTAAAAAAAAGTCCTCAGGGAAGTGAGAAGTTAAAAACTAATTTTAAAACTTCATTAGAAGTTCTTCAACCCATAAAACTTCCGTTTTAACAAGAAAAAAAATATAGTTTTTCCAAGAAAACAGCGGAGAGATTCAAAAACGGAGGGAGAGGTTGGAATCGCCGCATAGTTGTTTATAGCTCGTCATCCATTGGCGGTTTCCCGGACGGATTCAAAACACTATTCGCTATCAAATCTGGTTTTATCATAAACCGAATATGAAAAACTTCTCTGTTTACAACAGGATGTCAAATAACCGGTTTTAATATCAGAATCGAAATGGATGCTTTTTGGGTTCAAATTTGGTCCAAAAGGGGGGCAAAATTTTGGTTTTTTGGGTTTAAAACAAGCCGGAAATTGTTCAGATAGTAAAAATGGAACGTTTTGTGATGTTTGAGGGCGAAAAATGGACCAAAAAGGGGTTTTTTGGGGGGTGAAAATTTTTTTTGAGGTAAAACTTTTTGTGTGGAAAACGCTTTTTTGGTGGAGAGCTAGGATATTGGAATAAAATTTACATTTTTTGCTTCGCTGGCCTCCGCGTCCTTGTCTCATTCTGTGATAGTGAAAACACGTGAGACCGTAATGTTTTGAAAGAGAGCCTTTCTCTGGACATTCGTTAAACTTGGCTTCATTTTCCTCGGGGAGCACTCGTCACCACAGCACTGATCACACGCGAACGGAACATATAAACAACAACAATTAAAAACAGCACACTCGTCCATCCTGAACGGACAAAATCAACACCGACCCCTCTCCGTTTGACTATACCTCATTTCTAAATAAAATCAACTTCTCAAGAAAAGCAGCAAGTAAACACTCGGAGAGTCAAAAACGCTTTAGTCACTTTTATTATTTTTATTTTGACGTAAACGCTTTAAAATTGAGTTTTGTTCACTAGGGTTGAAGAGCGGAGGTTTTATTTTGAATTCCGACGTGTCCGACGCGTTTGGGAGACGGCAACTATTTTATATTCGAGGTTTTAAAGGCGGAGCGACGCCATTTCGACTAACGCAGTACTCGCATTCTCACTCCCCCTACCCCGCGGCAGCTCCAACAATCATGAAACCGAAATACACCAGTGGAACCTCTCCTTTAAAACCTTAACGAAATATTTTTTATTTATCAATAAAAACGACAATATATAATAAAGAAATTGTTTTATTTATTACTAAACACCCTTTATTTCTTTGGGATGATATAGAAGGAAAGATTTCCTTTAAAAAGGGAATTGTGGTGGGGAAATTCAAAAGATAACCGTTCAGTTTTGGAGGCTATGAAAAGGGGTTATTTTAGATGAAAGCTTCTTTACCTTTTTTTCCCGTGATTGTGGTTTAGTTGAACGGACGAGATGTCAAATAATTTTCTTCTTGGGACTTCTCGAGAAATTGTCGGGCGGAAATGGTCGGATAGGTGCCATTTTCAAAGTGACGCCGGTCGAAGGCACATCGTTCTCGCTCGCCGGATTCACTCGGGATCACAAGTAAACACTCGACCTTCGACACTTGTAAATCGTAACCACAGAGAAAAAACTTCAAAATTCGAGTTTCCTTTCGGTCGAACACAAAACGTACGGTTTTTCCACGAGTCCCCGACTATTTTTCCCCCCTTCTCTCTTTACATCGCGAAGACGACGTTAGTTGACAGTGTCACCCCCCCCTTAAAAAATCAATAAAAGTACGGGGCTGGACCACTCTCCCCGCCACTATCACCCGGAGAGTTCGACTCTCTCACTCTCGTTAGTCTCGTTACGTACGCCGAGGAGATTTCTTTACCGACCTTTTTTATTCTCGAACTCACCGACGACGTTCCTAGAGCGACTTCCGAACGGAATAGACGGCCTTACCTCTCCCGTCACTTAGCCCGTATCGCATCGCTGGTTTCGATGTGAAAACAATTGCCCCTCACCACCACCGGCAACCGCACAACTACAGAATACTACGGGCTACCCTACGAACTGCACTCTTTGCTCTCCATTCTTTACTCCTCTCCTGCCTCTTCTTCATCGCTCCCTCCACCTCCATGCACCAAAAAATAAAATCACCTCGCGGAAAATAATGACCACAAACATACCTAGAAGAAAAATTCATTCTCTCTCTTTTTTAAAATAAAACCAACTCAATTTCTTCTTTCAAAAAATGCACTATTCTTCTACTACAATGCGAAAACTTAAGTCTGACAGAAATTATAACTTTCTCAAAGAGAAGCTATTGAATTACCCTCTCCGACTTTCGGGAATGGATCTTCCAGTTGTAGAAGAAAATTTGATTTACCGATTGTTGGTAGTCTGTTACCGGCCGATCGCCAGTTTTTTCCGGAAAACTTTACGGCAGCAATTTTCATCCGGTTTTCGTCGAATTCTCAGGGAATCTTCTTTCATAGTTACCTTGAAAATGTCGAGAGCGTTTTTCAAAATAACGGCGTTACTACTCATTCTCCACCAAATGACCAAACATCTCTGAAATAAAAATACATTTTTTTAGAGAAGTTAGGTCTGTTCACGCCCGTTTACAGTGGCCTGGCTGAGCGAAGACTTCCATTTTCTCTACCTAGATAATAGCTATGTATTTTACTCATAAATCATAATGTAAAGAAGTTTGATTGACTACGAAGAGTTCGCTTAATCCAGCCAGTGACTATATCCAAAATTCCAAATCAGGATACTATTGGTACCCATGGTTTTTCTTGGGAAAAAGACACTAGAAAGGTCTCTCGACCATACAACAGAAAAAAACGATAAAAAAGATGTTAAACGCCCAAATTTTTGACAAAACGGGTGTTTCTACACTTAAAAATCGAGGAAAATGTCTACCGTAGGTGTCTACTTTTTAAGGATGGCTTCCCACATTAACCCAAAATGGGGCTTTTCCTCTATAGCGGGACATTTCTCCGTACCCTACGAGATCGTAGGGACACCGGGACACTCCAAAGCGGGACATCTGGTCTAATTTTAAATGACCACTGATCTTAAAAAGTTTTTTGGGTAGGTTGTTTCATAGACTCATTGATATTTCAATAATTTATCATTTAGTTGATTATGCACCAGAAATCGATTTCAATTGAGAGGCCAACCCAATACCAAAAGTATAATTAGTAATTACAAATTACTTACCACCAACCTAATAATTTAGGTGCATTTTAGTTAAAATCTAATTATCAACCAACTTGAAGAATATCGTGGTTATCGAAGCTAACGTAAATCTCAAGGCCTTCTAACTTCCTAAAAGGAGTTATTGTGATACTCTCCACGTCGGGTTTTTTCCAGACTCCGGAGGATCAAATCGAATATTTTTAAATTAATGTATTTCTGCGAAAATTGAGAAAATTTTAAAAAAGTGAAGATCGAGCAAAAGCCGGGCTAATTATGATTGCTTCTACGTCATATTAGTTTTGTTCCAGCCGCAGTTTGAAACTCCTGGAGCATGCGCAGAAGGATTTGCTCGTCAGATTTGACGGACAAATCGTTTGTCCAACGATTTGAGAAACGTCAGATTTTACGTTTAAGTCCTTCTGCGCATGCTCCAGGAGTTTCAAACTGCGTGGAACAAACCTAATATTATTTTGTTATGTTTGACCAAACAATTTGTTTTTTTCTTGACGGTAGGGAGAAATTAGGGCTGTTCACGCCCGTTTAAGTGTGCCATCGCATGGCTACGACTTTCGGGTTTTTGAGGTCTTTTTTAAAAGTTTTTTGTCCAATAAGCCTATTTGATTTTTATGATTTTCTTCAATTTTTTTAAGCCAAAAGGCCTCATTTTAAATCCTTCAACCCAGAAACTCCTTTTTACCGTATAAATAACAAAAATAACGTTATAATAAAATTTCAAAGTCATAATTTTATAAACTATACGTAGAAAATCAACACAACTGAGAAGATTCTGACCATTGTCCTCGTCAGAGATGACCTCGTGGAAGTAATTTACCAAAATAAATCTCACAAATTTTACGTTATAATTATTTTTATAACACAAAACTTTTAAAAAATATGCAAAACTTGTATAGTTGCAGTTAAAATCTAATGATAAACTTTTGCTTTTTTAATAATTTATTATGTTTATTTTATTTATTTTGTAGTAAGATGGTGAAGGAGTTTGAGTTTTAATTTAAACTTTTTAAGTGATTCAAAATACAAACAAAAGACTGTTTAAAACTAATGAAGTGGCTTTGGTTTGGAGTGTCCACAGAGGGAAGCGTCCTGAGATCGGATTCCCAATTTTTTTCTCATTCCATCGGTCGAACAAATAGGTAGTTTTTTCCCTATTCTCGTCTTTTTTTTCTCACGGGACTGGCCCGTTTTAAATTTTTTATTTAAGCCCAGTTTAGGTGTAGTGGCTTACCTAAGGTGTGTTATATCATGGTATGCGCTGTTGCCAAATAGTGTGGCCCAAGTCGAGGAGAGACGGCAGCAGCTCAAGGATTTCTTACCCGCCGCGGCCCTCTTTACCTTTCCAGTGCTGAACCGTCTAAAACAAAAGAAAGAACCACTATCCAAATCCTGGCTTCTTCCTTTTTTTCAACGAGAGCGTGGGTCGAAAAAAAGAAAAAACCAAAAATATTCATAATTTTTTTAAAAATATTTTATTCGCTAATTATTTTAATTTAGAACAAAGAAGGATTAACTGGATGAAGGGAAAATTATAATAGCTCGCAAGTTCAATGAATCCAAAGCCAAGCCTTCCATTTATATCTTTTCAACCAAAACCCTGAAATAAAACTTCAAAATTTTCGCGAAAATGTATCAGAAAATCAGAGTGAATGAAACAAATTATTGGCGTCTAGGTCTATTGTCAAAGATTATTCGTTTGCCATAAAACTGAAATACAAAGTGAAATATTCCGGAGGCCTCCAATAACTTTAAAATGAGACCGTGGTTGACTCAAATCCCTTTGCTTTACCCACAATAGCTGTCAACTTCTGACACTCCAATATTGTCCTACTTCTCGAAGTTATTGTTTTTCAAATATTTTTATGCAAAAAAATCATTGATTTTAGACTTTCTCCATGATTTAGGGATAAAGAATGTCGATAGTTATAAATATTTACAAATAGGTAAGGTTTTTAATCAAAAGACAAGGATATAACTTCAATTAAGTCAAAACTTAATTAACTTATTGCTTCATTTTGTTAAGTCGAGCGCATAAAATGAGAATGAGGGAGGGAAGAGGGAAGTTCGAGGGTGGAAGATTGTTCATGTATAAAAGCTTTACTCTATCCTTGAGTAAATTTTAAAAAAAAATTATTGAAAAAATATCAAAAGTTTCTACAGAATTGTGGTCGCCAGACAAAAGGCAACTCTGGAATCCTGGAAGAAATGGATCTTGAAGTTATTCTTTATGGTTCATAATTTCTTGGGAGCTGAAGCCGTCCTTCGCTATTTGAATACTTTAAAGCAGAAATTTTGATCCAAGAAATATTCCCTGGGATGTTGAATGTATCTGAACTTTTTTTTTAATTCCAAGAAGTGATGGTCGGAGTTGTCACATTTTTAACTTCCTTTTTCAGTGAGTTACACCTACGTTCAAGTTTTCGGAATTCTGCGAAGAAAAAAAAAAAGAAGCCATATTATTTCTATTGAGCAGTTAGTTCTGGACGGATATTTTTATTGTATTTGCATAAAAAGCGGTGACATCACCGTGAATAAACCGTATAATGATTTTTAGAAAAATCGGAAAAACTAAAGTTGGTAAAACTGAAAATTTTTGAATTTAGTTTTTCTCTACTCATGCCATCATTTACCGGTTCCCGCGCGGCTAAATCACAACTTTTTCTATACAGAATGAGCCTCATTCTCGTGACCAATTTATGAACTACGGATCAAACGCCAGATAAAGAAAAAAATCAAGCGTAGGACTAAAAAAATGAAGAATATCCCATAATTAGTAAAAAATGGGATTTTCTGCTATAAACTAAATACCCAAAAATCAGTCAAAAATGGCGATTTTCTGCAATAAAGGCTGCAACCTGCCCCCCAAATGATTATAACGATAAAAACCGAGGAAAAACGTTCAAAAATCACGAAAGATCAAACAAAGCGACCAATAATAGCTTTGTTCCAACCACAGTTTGAAACTGTTTGTAACTCCTGAGCATGCGCAGAAGGATTTGGACGTCAAATTTGACGTCGTTCAAATCTTCCGTCATATCTGAAGTTATCTGACGTCAAATTAGACGTGAAAATCCTTCTGAGCATGCTCCGGAAGTTTCAAACTGCAGTTGGAACAAAGCTATTATGACAAAATGGGGTTTTTGGCCTATAAAACTCCCAAAAATTAGTCAAAAAACGAAAAACCAAGAAAACCCCTTAAAATTTAAAGGGGTAACTATTTTAGATAAAAAATAAATAAAATGATGATTAGTGCTTTAAAAACCGAGGAAAAGCTGTAAAATTGGTATAAAATGGCGATTTTTGGCTTGAAAACTAAGGAAAACGGCCGAAAATTCTGATAAAACAAGTACCTACTTATTTCTCCACTGAGAGATAAGTGAGGAAGCCATAAAGAATGATAGTTTTTTTTATGAACTTCTTTGTCGAAATATGAGATTTTGATGATCTATTTTCAGGAGATTTTTGATCAAAATTATTCCTTCACTTCTATGTACTTCCTCAAAGAAAAGTCATTGGTATTCATTAAAAAAAGGATTAGCTTATTTAGCTTATACTTACAAAATATGGACCTTTTATTTCATTAAAAGGTGTTTTCTTTTTTCATCCTACTGAAAATTTTTGATATTAAAATTGGAAAAGTTTTAAGTTGCCCTACTTTGAGCAAGTTCCTGTCGGGGCCAGTTCTAGACTAGTACTTTTTTGCCCAGAAAAACTATAGGTATCAAAATTTGAATAACTTTGCGTTTCCCTCTCAATTTTTTAACCTATTTATTCGTCACATGGCTTAAAAAAAAGGAAAAAATTCATTTCACACGTTTTAGATCTTGATCAAAATATCTCAACAAAATTCTATTTTGTATTAAAGAAAATTTCCGTCAAAGTTTTTCGACGATCATAAAGGCGTTGATAGACGCGAGTGCGCATGCTCTTTCTCATCGTTCTTCACTTGTCTAGCCCTTTTCGAAACCCATCCTTGCGAGAGCACGTGAAATCGTCTCATCGAGTTATCTCATCTATAATTTCATCGTTTACGAAAATTCTTTAATTTGATCGCACACGAAAATGTTTAATTTGGCTAAAATTTCCCCGAGAGCGGCACAACTCGTCAATACTTCGATTGTATTAAACGTAAGTTTTTTTCTTACGCCGAACTTGAAATCCACCGGTTTTCAGCCTTGAAAATTTTCAACTTTTCCATTATTTCAGCTTTTCTCCTATTATCTATATATCTTATCTACCTAAAATGTAACTAATATTTTCACATTTTTACTCAAACATTAAATTTTTAATTTTTTTTCTCTTTCTGATAACCTTCTCATCATTTTATTTTTACCCATTTTATCCCTAACTTTTCCTATTTTATCATTCTAATAAGGTTTTAATCACAATTTATTGTTTCAGAGGCCTTCATTATGTCAAAACTCATGGAACTTGGAAAGACGTTTCAAGTAAGTCTAGGAATGGATTTCCAAAAAATTATAATTTTACCATAATTTCAACCTCATTAGCAAAAATTTAGTTTTTCTCATTTCCACATTTCTAAGATGATATACTTTCGTTTTAAATGATGTTTATGATGTTGTTTAATATTGCATCATATTCACCAAGTTCAATTTAGAATTTATATTGCATGATTTTGTTTTTGTTTTCATCTTATTGAATTTGTTTTGAGTGCAATGATGTGCAATATTTTTTGTCGATGATTATGATGATTTCATGGGTACTGAGCACTTAATTGTATGCCTATAACTTGGCAAAAGAAGAAATTTTGCGTTTAGAATAGCTTATAGACGTAATTTATGATAATTTATAAACCACATTATTCATATTCTAAATTATTTGTCCATATTTGCACAGGGGTGTTCAAAAATAAGAAAGGAAATGGTATTTCTTGGCCAAAGGCAAGGAAGAAAAAATTTTGGGGGCCAAATCATGGAGGGGGCATTTTTTGGCTTACTCTAGGACAGAATTCAAAATTCTAAAGAGAAAAGGGCCTAAAGCCTGGGAAAAGTGCTTAATACAGCAAAAATGGCATTTCTTGGCCAGAATTGAGGAAGAAAGGGATTTTTCTGGCCAAACTGACTGAAAGAGGGCATTTCTTGGTTAGAATCTAGGGAAATAAGGGCCAAAAAGTATAATTTAGGGCTAAATTTGGGAGAATTCTGCCCAATCAAGTAGGAAAGGGCCTTGAAGTCAGTAAAAGGCACCAATATCCCAAAGGGAAATTTTTGGCCAAAATCCAGGGAAAGAAGACCTAAAATCAGGGAAAAGTGGCCGAAATCTTAAAGAAAAGCAAAATCTTAAGGAAAGGGTCAAAAACTAGAAAGGTAAGCCAAAATCCAAAAGATTTCTCGGTCACCTATTCATTATATTCCTTTTTTTTTTTGCAATCTGTTTATATTTTCTAATTTTTATATTTTTAGGTCAGAGACTGTGAAAGGCACTGTCATAGGAATAGATTTAGGGACGACCAATTCCTGCGTCGCTGTCATGGAAGGAAAACAAGCCAAAGTCATTGAAAACGCTGAAGGTCAAGAACGACTCCTTCAGTAGTCGCATTCACCAAAGGTATTTTCTAGCAAGCCAATCGCCGAATATTAATTTATTTTTTTTTAGATAATGAAAAGCTTGTCGGTATGCCAGCAAAAAGACAAGCTGTGACTAATTCTGCCAACACGTTTTACGCCACTAAAAGATTAATAGGAAGACGTTTCGATGATGCAGAAATCAAAAAAGAAATGTAAGATTTATTTTAATTGTTAAATCATGTCTAAACAGATTTTATTTGGAAAAGCTATTTAGTGTGGTGCAATTAGGCTAAAAAAAATTGGTAAAAGTTTTCCCTGAATTGAGGGACCTTATTGCACTGTACTAATAAAATATTCTGCTGCAATGATGCATTTATTTTTTGTCTATGATCTTTTGTGATTACTTTTGGGTACTGAGCTTATGAAATTAATTCTTTTTTCCATTATTTTCTGTTTTTGTTGCTAATTTTAAGTTGTATTTAAGGAAAAACATCGCTTATAAAATTGTGAAAGCTTCCAACGGAGATGCGTGGGTTCAGAGTAGCGAGGGAAAAATGTACTCGCCAAGTCAAGTCGGTGCTTTTATCCTTTCGAAAATGAAGGAGACAGCTGAAGGATATTTGAATTCTCCGGTTAAAAATGCAGTCGTGACAGTCCCAGCGTATTTCAACGACTCCCAGCGACAAGCTACGAAAGACGCTGGACAAATCTCTGGTTTAAACGTACTTAGAGTCATCAACGAGCCAACTGCCGCCGCTTTAGCTTACGGCATGGATAAATCGGAAGACAAAATGTATTTTGCACAATTTTCTTTAAAACTATGTACTAAAATCCAATTTAGAATTGCAGTTTATGATCTTGGAGGAGGTACTTTCGATATTTCCATTCTTGAAATCCAAAAGGAGTTTTTGAAGTCAAATCGACCAACGGTGACACGTTCTTGGGTGGTGAAGATTTTGACAATCACTTGTCAATTTCTTTGTTCAAGAGTTTAAAAAAGAGGTAACCTAATTTTTTTATATATAATTTATTATTATTTTGTAGCAAGGGATTGATGTCACCAAAGATCCCATGGCTATGCAAAGACTTAAGGAAGCCGCCGAGAAAGCCAAAATCGAATTAAGTAGTTCTCTTCAAACTGATGTGAATCTTCCATATTTGACTATGGACTCTTCCGGACCTAAGCACATGAACATGAAAGTAAGAATTTATTTTTGAATTTAAAAGTTTTGTAACTATTTTATTTTAGCTTACCGTTCAAAATTTGAAAATTTAGTCGGCGAATTGATTAAGAAAACGATTGCTCCGTGCCAAAAAGCTTTGACTGATGCCGAAGTCAAAAAGACGGATATTGGCGAAGTTCTTCTTGTAGGAGGAATGACGAGGATGCCGAAGGTCCAGTCTACTGTTCAAGAAATATTCGGAAAGCAACCTTCCAAAGCTGTTAACCCCGATGAAGCAGTCGCTGTCGGAGCGCTGTTCAAGGAGGAGTTTTAGCTGGCGATGTTACCGATGTCCTCCTCCTCGACGTTACTCCTCTCTCACTCGGAATTGAAACCCTCGGTGGCGTCTTCACCCGTCTCATCTCCAGAAACACGACAATCCCAACGAAAAAAAGCCAAGTAAATTGTTTGATCAATACTAGATTACCCCACAAGCCTACTTCCACCCACTTAATTCCTTTAAAATGAGAACAAAATGGAGATATTTTTTCTTTTGGTAGCTTTCATTGTTAAATTTAATTTTTTTATTTATAATTTTAGGTTTTCTCAACTGCCGCTGATGGACAAACTCAAGTCGAGATTAAAGTTCACCAAGGTGAAAGAGAGATGGCCTCCGATAATAAACTCTTGGGACAATTCACACTTGTTGGCATCCCTCCCGCTCCCAGAGGTGTACCACAAATTGAAGTTACTTTCGACATTGATGCTAACGGAATCGTTCATGTTTCTGCCAGAGATAAAGGAACCGGAAAAGAACAACAAAGTACGTTTTCCCTCATTTTTAGTGTTTTATTTAACTTTTTTAGTTGTTATCCAATCGTCTGGTGGATTAAGCAAAGATGAGATTGAAAACATGGTTAGGAACGCCGAAACTTTCGCTCAAGCCGACAAAGTGAAGAAAGAACGTGTCGAAGCCTTCAACCAAGCCGAAAATATCATCCACGAAACAGAATCCAAAGTTGAAGAATTCAAAGACCAACTTCCTGCCGAAGAAGTAAGATCATTCATCACCTTCAACTCACTCATCAATTTTTTTAGGTCACCAAAATGAGGGAACAAATTACTCAAATCAGAGATCTTTTGGCGAAGAAAGACGAAGCGGATCCAGAAGAAATCAAGAAAACTGTCTCAGCATTACAACAATCTTCGCTCAAACTTTTCGAAATGGCATACAAAAAGGTAGTTTTTTAAATTTTTACTTTTATATGCACATTTAAAGTATAATTTTACTTTTAAATATCATTTTAATAGATAATTAATTATTAAAATTAATTATCCTGATATGTGTGCCATATTAAATCGGATCTCAGGGCCTTTTTTGTGTTAGTTTTACAAAAAGGTAGTATAAAATCCGAGACATTTTTTTTTTAATGTAAATTAAGTTTATGCTTTATTAAATTATTATTTTAATTTTTAGATGGCTTCAGAAAGAGATCAATCGCAGGGATCTCAAGAACCTAAATCGGAAGAAAAGCCTGACAAAGAGGAAAAGCAAAATCAATAAAAGTTGACTGACTTCTTAGTTTCTAAACAGTTTCGGAAAAAAAAAAATCGAAAAAAATGTCCTGTTCAGTGTTTTGTTCCAGTGATTCCTTATATTTTCTTTTTCATCAATAAAAATCCTCTTTTGTTAATTTATATATTGAAATATTGTAAATAGGTTATGTTTAGTTCTTCAAAGCTAACAGGACGTCAAGGACAATTTCCGTTTATCCTGCATTTAAGGAATTAGTTAAGTAGTGAAATTAGCCATTTGTCAGCCTTATTGAAAATTCTGTTTTCTTGGTTTTTGATTAACTTAGAAATCACAATTTTCATTAGTTTTTTTTTAGTTACCCTTTTTTTGTCTTTTTTTTTATTTTGTGTAAAAACATAGTTTTTTTTTTGTATTTGTGTATTGTGAATTCATTTCAGGTTTGTTAAATGAACTTCATAAGTGATACTGCACGAAATATTTTTTGTTAATAAAAATGTTTAATTTTATTCATTTAGTATTTTTGACTTTCTGTAAGGAAAGTTAGATGTGATACCCTGTATATTTAACTTTCTCAAAGAAAAGTTATTGAAAAATCCTCCACATCTTCTAGTCCCCTTGGAGGAAAATTGACCAATGGTCATTTGATAGTAGGGAGAAATTTGGGCTGTTTAAGCTTGATCTGTAAGGCCTGGCTGGGTCTTCTGCCTGTTATTCTGTCCCTTGTACTTTTAACTTCCTTAAAGAAGTTATTGCGATACCCTCACGTCGGGTTTTTGGGGAGGGGTCTTCCAGACCCTATAGGGTAAATTCGAATATGGATCTACACCAATCTCAACTTTGTCTGTGGTGCTGGCCGTCCGTCCGTCCGTAGCATTTTTTTCCGGAACACTTTACGGTTAATCCGATTTTCACCTGCTTTTCACCAATTACTCCTTATATTTTTTAAAGAATTTTTGGTGTAAAAAATTGCCACGTTTTAATTATTAATTTTTTTTAGTAGGGAGATATTTCATACTTCTACCCTTTACGAGAGGCACATCCCTAGGCCAAAAAGCCCATTATTTCTACCTTGACACTTAAGAAAATTTCGAGAAAAAGAACTTAAAAAAATTTTCAAAAAAACCGCAAAAAAAGGAAATAAAAAAAACTCAGAAAATTTTTCGAAAAAAAAAACAACATTTTTTGACAAAAAAAAAAAACAAAATTTTTTCAAAAATTTATTATCATATTTTTCCAAAAAAAAATTTAAACCTCCCTCTTCCTTATTCTTCCCCTCCTTTATACTTTCCCTCCCTTCGTTATACTTTCGTTCCCTTATACTTCCCTCTCTGTTATACTTCCCCTCCCATATATTCCCCCATTATACTTCCCCCTCCTATATTGTTACTTCTCTTTAAGGAAGTTATCGTTGGAAGCTCTTCAAACCAGTACTTTTTTTAGTCATATGAAGAAAGGTTTTTTAGCAGTCATTTATTTGCTCATGGGGACATGCGATCTGATATAGAAATTGAGTAAGGGTTCGAACTGGGCGGCCAGACATACAATTTTTCCTCAGATATGGCATGCCAGTGTGGCGATTGACCATGCCAGTTCCAGAAATATCGATGTGGACGAAATCAACGCAAGGTGGTACAAACTCAAGCAAAAAAGCAGCAGCGAGGCAAGGATATCCTCCTGGACCTTCCCCTACATTTATCGTATCAACACCAGGGTAGTCTAGAAAAGAATTATAAAAATAGTAGTTTATGTTATACTTGTGACTCTAGAACGGAAAAATTTCCAAAAAGGAAGTCTCCATACACGATCGCCAGTTTGCATCCCAGCTCTTTGAAATTCCCACCAAATAATATCGGAAGTAGAAAAAACGCCGTTGGCTGGTGCACCAATACTTGTGAGCAATCCAGCTAAAAATTATGATACATTTAATTTTTTAATGTATCATTTTTAAATACGGTTTGATGTTCCAAGATTGATGACAAGGCATGGTTGGTAGATACTGGAATAAGATAAGATGTCAGCAAGCGCTACTCTTCCATCATTGTCAGTGTCTTCAATTCTGATTGTCTTCCCATTTCTGGCCATCACGACATCACCTGGCTTCACAGCCAAACCGCTGGGCATGTTTTCATAAATAGCCAATAAAGCAGTCACATTAATCGGAAGTCTCATTTTTGAAATCGCTCTAAAAACTCCGACAACCACAGCAGCCCCAGCAATATCCGCCCTCGACATATTTCCGCCTTTCAAACATAAACCACCCGAGTCAAAAGTTGCAGCTTTCCCTAAAAGAAACAATAATTAAAAAAACCTTTTAATTTTATACCACTCAGAAAAATAGGCCTTTCATTTTGTACTCCGCAGTATTTTATTTCTATAGCAACAGGCTGTTGGCAGGATCCTTTAGCCATCGAAAGAAAAGCATGAAAATATTGAGATTCAATCCAATCTTCATCTTTTGTTTCTACACTAACACCACATGGACACAAATTTTCTTCAACAAACTGAAGAATTTAATATAAATTTATTCTAACAAACCCTAGCGAAAATAGAAGGTGTCATCAAGTTTCCTGGGACTTCTTCTATTTCTCGGGCCATATTTTGAGCTTCAGCTTTAACCAAACCTCGAATCCAGCCATCCCTAAATAAATAATAAAGAAACATCCTAAGAATAATAAACCTGTCATTCCCTGTATATAAATCAATCGATGAAGCCATCAGACGATTCTCTTCAGATTTCCAGTCTTGGTAGCGCCATATTCCCAATGCAGCACCTTCTGCAGCAGCTTCAGCGTTGGTGAATTCTTCAATCAAAATTGTTGAGATATTCTAACAGGGAATGATGTTTGAACTTATAAAGAAAACTAACTTGGTCCTGTAAAGCCTGAGAGCCTACGCCGGCAGCGATTCTTATGTTTTCTTTACACTCATCCAATCCCTGAGCAGAATTCGTGGATGCACTTTCTGCCCCCAAGCTTGCTGCAGCGACCAGATAAAACTCTTCGCCTAAATTTCCAAATACTTGTACCCTTCTTTGTTTTAATCTCGTCCTAAACATTTTTAAACGAGTAATCATTAAAGAAATGCTTACCCACTAAGAAGTTCGGACAATCTTCCACCAACACAAGCATCAAATTCAGATGCAGTTGGAGTTAATTTAAATTCGCCAGGGCAACAACCATCATAAACGCCTAAAACGAGTCCTTTCTATAGAAAAACTAAAAAAGCTTGATCTTTTCCATTTTACTTTCCCTGCAGTACAGCACAATGAGTTCTTCCAACGGCAAAATGTGATATTTCTCATCAAACTCTTCATCAAAAATTTTAAACTTCTAATTTAAATAATTTATTTTTTCATATGATAACTTCTTCCCTAGCAAAACTGGATATTAGGAAGTTTCAGCACAAAATGTGCACCTGCTTTTTTCATTAAAAAAATTTTATTTTTGGCTACCAACTTCCCTTATAATGAAAAACAGTTTTAAACGAGTGGGAGTTCTAGAATTTTCTCGGTTTAGATTATGAGTCAAAAATAGAGTCCCGAATATTCTTTCCCATTATAAATAGCTTGTTGAAATTAAAATTAGCTCAGTCTTATCAACGCTCACAAACAAGCTTCACCTTTGGCCAACACCTTCGAACCAAAAGTAAGTCATTTTTGATTTTTAATTGTTGCTCCGCAGTAAATAATAAAATAAAAGTTAAGATTAAGAAATAAAGTAAATGGGTAGATAATAGATTTGAAACTGTCGACTTGTCTGAACTTAGTAGGTAGTTTGCCTCCAGATTTTAAGTACTGGTTTGAAGAGCTTCCAACAAAAACTTCCTTAAAGAGAAGTAACAATATAGGAGGGGACGTACAACGGAGGGGGAAGTATAAGTCAGGGAAAGTATAACAGAGGGGGAAGTATAAGGGAACAAAAGTATAAAGGAGGGGGAAGTTTTTTCCAAAAATTTTTCCAAGTTTTCTTTTTTCGAAAAATTTTCTAAGTTCTTTTTTGTCAAAAAATTGAAAATTTTTGAAGCCTACGGATGTGCCTCTCTTAGAAGTACGAAATTTCTCCCTACTAAAAAAAAAGAAATAATTAAAAAGTGGCAATATTTTGCACCAAAAATTCGTAAAAAATATAAGGAGTAATTGGTGAAAATCGGACCAACGGTTCGGCCGCAGCGAATTTTTTAAAATTTCAAACAGACATATCTCCGCAAAAGTTGAATTTTCTCATTTTTACTGAGAACTTAATTGCAAAATCCTCAATTTTTTTTTTTCAAAAAGAAGGTTAATTTTTAGTTTTTATTTTGTTTATAAAAATAGAAAATGAAGTACTGCGTCTGTCGTGAGTTACGAAATTCTTATTTCCTTTTTTTTAGATGTCTATTTTACCTTTGCTTATGAATGAGCTCTCCGATTACTACAGGAGGCCACATCTTCGAGATTTATACAGCCAAAATTTCGGCTTGGGTCTCCTTGACGATGATTTACTTCAAGTGAGACCATATTTGCGCCCATGGAGGAGTCTTTCGAGATCCGACTCGGGCGTTTCGAGTATCCACGTCGACAAAAATGAGTTCAAAGTAAACCTCGACGTCCAGCAGTTTAAACCTGAAGAGCTCAACGTAAAAGTTGCCGACGGTTTTGTCATCGTGGAAGGAAAACATGAAGAACGCTCTGATGAACATGGTTTGGTCTCAAGACAATTCACGAGGCGCTACAAGCTTCCTGAAGACGCCGAAGTCACTTCTCTTTCATCATCCCTTTCTTCAGATGGCGTCCTCACCATAACTGCACCCAAAAAAGTAATATTTTCAATCTAAACTTCATCCATTAATTTTTTTTCAGGCGCAATCAACCGAACAAGGAAGATCAATTCCTATTGTTCAAACCAACGCCCCAGCCATCAAGCCTGAATCTACACCCAAAGAAAACAACGAAACACCTAAAGAAAACACAGAGGCCAAACCTGAAGAAAAGAAAGAATAATTTTTTTATATAAAACATTGAGACTGATTTTTTTAAATGTAAAAAATTATATAATTTACAATACTAATAAAACAATTATTTTGTCCGTGAATATCTATTAATTGTTTCCCTAATAAATTCTAAATGATTTGTCACATTTGTCAAAGCGCTAAATAGAACATTATTTCCTGACTTTGATGAAACAATTCCATGAATAAAATGGACATTGTCACGTGGGAAAGTCATTCCTCCGCCGCTGTCACCACTTTGCGCGCCAGAACCTGAAGAAAAATTTTTATTTGAAGGAATGATAAGAAAAATACCATTTCTGTAGATGACACAAAATTTATCAGTCGTTATCCACATGATGAAATTGACGAATCTTTTTCTACATTCTTGCCTCCCAATATAGGGCATTGTTATTTCTTTTAGATTTTCACTTGATTTCCCTTTTTCTGTCTCACCCCATCCTACAATCTAAAAAATTTAAATTAAAAAAAATAAATTTTTCATGTCTTACAGTTCCTTCAGAATTTGGCGGGTATATCCCTCTTTTGTCGAAGTCTAGACAAACCGGAAGGACGAAATCGCTCAAATCGAATGATTCCGCCAAATTAATTATGGCGATGTCAGACTCCAATCGGGCCTTGAATCCAGCATAAGTTTCAGGAATGATTACGTCTATAGCCTGTGCTAAAGAACTTATATAATGAAAATATTTTTATTTAAATTTATATCTCCTACGATTATCGATTGTTGATGTTCTTCATGATCGTACCAGTTTCGTTTAAACTTTCCACCTGCCACAGCCACAGTTGATGTGTTCAACTGAATTCCGGTTTGCACATCAAATAAGCAATGAGCGGCTAAAATCAATGTTAGATTTTTAAATTTTAAAATAAAATTTACCAGTCAAAACCATATGCGTGTGGATAATTGATCCTCCACAGATATTATTGTAACTTCCATTAGCAAATCTGAAGAGACCTACATGCCATGGGTACTTGCCAAATGTTGTTTCGGACCCACCCGACACGGTCGGTTTGACGTTATTTCTTTGGTTTACAATTCCACATTCTAGAAAATAAAATTTATTTTTAGGTTTCTCAATTAGTAAGTAATACCAGGGATACACGTAGGTAATGTTTCATCCCATTCGCCGGATGGAGAACACCTGGTAACTCCGCTGAATGCAAAAAAGTCTTTCTTTTTGAAATATTGACGGCATTTATATTCAAGACTTGTCCCTGGTCGTGCGTAGTCTTTGCAACTCACGCTTTCCCCTTGGTAAACGCATTTAATATCAACGTTTTCCTTCTTCAAAGGAGGGCAAAGTTCTTAAAAAAATATTTAGAATTATTATTTTTAAATTATTTTTTTTACTTATGCATTCTGGTTCTTCAGGGAACCATCCACCTTTTCGACAGATGACATTTTGTTTCTTTTATCTGGAGATGCGTACCCTCTTCCACAATTTACTTGTATTTCTTCATTTGGCTTAACCAATGAAAGCGGCTTCAGATCACAAGGGGAGGATTTACAATCTAAAATTGTGTAGCTCACACCTCCTCTTTGCTTAGGCAAAATACAGCTTCCCCTAAAGTTTTTGGTAGTTTCTTTTTCTTTTTTAAATTTTACTCACTTTAGGTTACCATCGGAGTCATAAATGTCGCCGCAGTGCATTTTAAATTCATCGGAGCCATCCTCACAATCGGCACTTCCATCACATTTAAGAGATTCCATTATACAGACTCCATTATGGCAAAGAAATCCGGAACATCTAAACTTTTAGGTTAGATTGAAAAGGTTAAAACAAGATCTAACCTGTCAACAGATTCTATTTTATCAGTTTCTTCTTTTATCCATTTCAAATGTTTTGAGATATTTGTCGCTACTGAAAACTCATCGGCAACATTTGCGCTTAGTACACCATGAATGTAGTTGATGCCTTTATTCTGAAATATGACACCGCTTCCACTATCTCCATCTTGTCTTCCTTAAATTAAAAATTAAAACATTGATTTTATATTATCTTAATGAATACCATGCTGTGTGACAATGCAGAACTTATCGTGGTTAATAAATCGACGGAAACGAACTGAAGAAAATTTTCGTCCACACTGTCTAATATCAAGAAATGGAAGTGATGCGTGCCGAAGGATGCTGCTATACTTACTGTCCCTACTAAAACCCCATCCAGAGGCCTGAAATCGTTTAAACTAGTGTGTCTTTTAAGTTAAACATATTTTTACGACAAAAACTTCATTTTTAATACTCACGCCGACATATTTCCAGTCTGCATTTATACCAGTGTCCTGCCAGTCCATACACACTGGCATGACATATTCATTAAAATCAAAATCACCAGATAAACCGAGAAGAGCAATATTTGCAGAATAGCTGTTTATATCACCAAGGTAAGTATGGTGAATATGAACACTCATTACCTAAAATTTCTTTATTTTCTTTTTTTAAGTAAAAACGAACTTACACTCAATTCTTGAGCATTACTGTCTGCTTCATCCCATCCATAAGTCAACTTTCCAGCCACGACTTTAAACTCGGTCGGCTCTAAAGCCTTCAGAAGGGCAACATTGTATACACAATTTGCAGCTATAAATAAATAAATTATGGGTAAACTTTAAGTTTTTCTTTATTACCAGTCAGAACGATATTTGGAGATATAATACTTCCGCAGCAAATATTGTTATACTTTGTGCCGTTGAATCTGTAGATACCGACGTGCCAGGGGGTCGCCCCAGCGAAAGACCCTTCTACCACAGACATGTCGTTGACATTCGCTTTCGACTTCCCACATTCTTTGAATAAAAGTCTTTAGTTTTCAAATAGAAAAAACAACAGCCCACAAATAAAATTTCCTTAATTGGCTAAAAATATTTAGACAAGCACTTTTGATTGATTTCAACATAAATTATCAAAAATTCGATAACCCAAAGACCTGTTTTTATTATTTTGTTATTCTTCAAAATAAATAAAAGTACTAAAAGTCCATTAATTAAATAAGAGTAATTAATTTTTTTTTCAACTCATAAATATTTGAAAATTTAAGGCAGAATTAAAATCTGGTCAAAGAGTCAATAATGTTTTGAAAGTTAAAATATTGACGGTTTTTGTTTAAATAAAAAAAATCATAACAGCTTGAAGGATTGAAATTGGATACCTAGGAATAAATAAGATTTTACAGTTTATAATAAAAGCATAACTCCTAGACGGATCGAGATAGGACAACCTGAAAAACGTCGTTTAACAATATCTTAAAGCCACACTAAACTGGACAACCCTGTATAAAATGCTCTACTGAAATTAGATAGAGAAATCAGGTATTACTGTTTATGATGAAATCATAACTCCTTGACGGATTGAGATTTGGAAAAAATCAGATTTGTTCATTAAGACCACACTAAATTGAACCACCCTGTATAAAATTCTCTGCTTAATTTTAAAGGCAACATTTCTACAAACTTACCTAATCTAGATCTTGAGCGAATTCCTCCAGAGAAATCAGAAAAACCTAAAATAATAAAAAACAAAATTGAGGATATGAATAAATTTTTTCCTTATTGGCCGAATACCCTTGACCAGGGTTCACCTTACATATAAGAAGGATTAGGTAAAAGATCATCTCTGACTGCAGCCCGGTGGGAGATTGAGTTGAAACTCTAACACGACCTTGAATATTAAAGAAGCTTCTCTCCTACTTTTCTGCCCGATTTCCTCCTTCATTCGATAAGTCCATACGAGAAGATTACACACTTTAAATTTGTGGGAACTCCCCAGCTTAACCGGGATTTTCCTCCTAAGCCAATGGACATCGTTTAAAACACAATTTTCCACAATCGTAAAATACCCAAAATTAAAATTTCATAAGTTTCGAACAAACTCGACGTCCTTGGTTCTTTAAAATTTATGGAGAATAACAAAAAAATATTTTAATATGCAAAACAGGATATGAAATAAATAATCTTAATTTTTTTCTTTTTTTAATTGAACATAAACTTTATATAAATAATCCTAAATAATAAACAGTACAAGAAAACTTAAGAGAAATTAATTTCAAAATTCTTCTTTTGTGGGGAAAAAATTTTATAAAATGGAATATTATAAAGAACTAAATTTAACCATGAGTTGTATCGTCTTCGACGAAATCGTACGCTTCCTCTCGGGTGACGCATTCGACGTGGCTTACCTGGAAAAAGATAATTTTAGATATTATGTCCTTGAATTCCAGGAAATTGTTTTATTACCTTATTTCTAAACTTGACACCATAAAATTTATTGGCATGCTGAAGCAATTCAGGTCTGAAAGTAGTCGTAATAAACTGGGCATCTTCAGACATTTTGTGGATCATATCAGCAACTGCTTTTCTATGTTGGGCATCCAAAGCCTAAAAAAAGAAGTAAGTCATATGTGAACAATTTTTTTTCTGTCGTTTTCTAATTATTTCGCCTTAATACCAGAAACCCCTTTTTTACTAGAATTTTGGGAGTATTTCTTGATCTTAGACCTGAGAAAGCAAATAAATCTTACTTGATCGATTTCATCAAAGAGGTAGAAAGGAGCAGGATCGCATTTTTGAATGGCGAATATAAGAGCGAGAGCGACGAGCGACTTTTGACCGCCCGAAAGTTGATTCATTTCCCTCATCTCTCCGTGACCGTTGAACGAAACTTTGATCATCACGCCCGAAAATTGATCGGAGTCTAACTCAGGGTAGTTATCAAGATGCTCTTCTCCGTCTACAGTCTTCATGACCAACTGGGCATGCCCACCAGGAACAAGTTCCTTAAAAACTTGCGAAAAATACATCGAAACTTGTCTAAACATAAACTGAATTGCTTCGCATTTCCTCTGCTCCAAAACAACCATCAACTCCTTTATCTTCTCATCACTAAAAAAGAAATTAAATATAAATTTGAACAAAAAAATTTCTTTACCCTCTATCTAATTCTTCTTTTCTTTTCATAAGTTTTTCTTTTTGATCAGAAAAACTCATAAATTGATCCAAAGCCTTCTTATTAACGTGACTGTATTTTTTTAGATGGCTGTTTGCCTTTTCAAGCTCTTTAAAAAGCTAAAATCATCATTATAATTATATATAAAAAAAATATATAAAACTGACATTTTTGGTAGTGTATGACATATATTTGTTGACCATATCGGGAGATGGCATTGAGCCCAATTCTTGAATTTTGGTTGTACATTCTTGAATTTTGGTCTGAAGCATTTGCTGTTTGGAAGTCACTTTTCCCAAATCTTTGGTGTCTGCGTCACGTTTTTCCTGCGCCTCTTTCTCCTTAAGGCGCCACCTTTCCACTTCTTCGTGTTCAGCTTTTTGCCTTTTGACTGCCTCTTGGACTTTCTTTTCACACAATTTAAAATCTTTGTTGAGTTTTTCAAGGCGTTTTTCAATCGAGCTTAACTCAAGTCGGCTATTGTCAAGCGTACGTTTTCTTTCTTCCACGGATATTTCTTGAAGAGCCTAAAAAAAAATTTATCGGAGCTGGCCCTGGTGAGAAAAGTTACCTGAATGAGCTCATCTTTACGACGGATGAGATTGTTAGTAAGAAGATTTTCAAGTTTGTTTTTATCAGCTTCTAACTTCATTCTGGTCGTGAAAGCAGTTTTGTTCTCTTGTGTCAGCTTTCTGATATCATCATTGAGAGTATCCATGTTTCTTTGATCAGAAGCTGAAAGCTGTTCCAGCAAATCTTGATGAAGTTCAGATTCTAGACCCTGTTTTGTACTCTGCATCGCCTCCAAATTTGAAGTACACTGAGCCAATGAACGTTCTTTAGGTGTTTTGTAGCGTTCAATACTTGAAAGTTCTTCTTTCATAAGCCTTATGTCTCCTTTCAACTTGTCAAAGTATCCCCTACAAAGAAAAATAAAAAAAAAAAAAATAATAATTTTACTTTGCTTTGCTGTTTTTAGTTTCTGTTCTTTGCATATCAGAAACGATCTGCGTGATGTTGGTTTCTGTGGCGCTCAGCTGTTCTCGAAGTTGAACAAGCTCAGATTCTGCTTCGCTTATCTGCGCCATTAACCCTGTCCTGTTTTTCTGGATTTCTAATTTTGACCTGATATTTTTAAAGTAGCCTCCAGTCAATGTACCCTTCGAAGAAACCTGATCACCGTCAATCGTAATACAGTCAAGATTGTACTGCTTGGACATGTCAGTCGCCACTTCCAAATTACGGCAAATAAGAGTTTTTCCAAAAATATAACGCATAGCCTTTTCAAATTTTTGGTCATACGTCAACTTGCTCACCATGGCAATCGCATTCTAAAAAGATTTATAGATAAAATACATTTTTATAAAATTTTTAAATTACATCAGATGAAGGATAACGTTGGTCTTTAACATGTAAACGATTTCTAGGCATAAAAGTGACTTCTCCAGGCAGATTTTGTCTGTTGATCTCCTTAAGAATTTGAGTGCCCACACTGTCAGATTCCACGATGTGGTAAAAAGACTAAAAAGAATATTAAAACATAAATTTTATGGCAAAAAAATACCGATTTCCAGCAGTTACTTCAACTGCTGTGTGGATGCTTGTGTCGCAATCGAAGTTTTCAATAACCTGGCCATAATAACTGTCAGCCAAATCTTTATAAGTTCCACCTCTTTGCCTGAAGGTCTCCAAGACTTTACGCACGCTGTCTCTTCCATTTAAAATTGGCTACACAAAAAAATAATAAAACAAAAAACACAAAAAAATTATTACTTTTCCAGCCATGCTTCGCAAAGACTGATCTGCTTTCGCAAGTTCTTCTTTGAGCGATGTCATCGTGTGCTGCAATTGATTTTCCTTTCTCCAAAGTTCACTAAAAAAAAGTATTGGTTTGAAGAGCTTCCAACGAAAACTTCCTTAAAGAGAAGTAACAATATAGGAGGGGGAAGTATATGGGAGGGGAAGTATAACATTAAAGAGAAGTAACAATATAGGAGGGGGAAGTATATGGGAGGGGAAGTATAACATTAAAGAGAAGTAACAATATAGGAGGGGGAAGTATATGGGAGGGGAAGTATAACAGAGGGGGAAGTATATGGGAGGGGAAGTATAACAGAGGGGAAGTATGGTAGGGGAAGTATAACAGAGGGGGAAGTATATGGGAGGGGAAGTATAACAGAGGGGGAAGTATATGGTAGGGGAAGTATAACAGAGGGGGAAGTATATGGGAGGGGAAGTATAACAGAGGGGGAAGTATATGGGAGGGGAAGTATAACAGAGGGGGAAGTATATGGGAGGGGAAGTATAACAGAGGGGGAAGTATATGGGAGGGGAAGTATAACAGAGGGGGAAGTATATGGGAGGGGAAGTATAACAGAGGGGGAAGTATATGGGAGGGGAAGTATAACAGAGGGGAAGTATATGGGAGGGGAAGTATAACAGAGGGGAAGTATATGGGAGGGGAAGTATATGGGAGGGGAAGTATAACAGAGGGGAAGTATAACAGAGGGGGAAGTATATGGGAGGGGAAGTATATGGGAGGGGGAAGTATACGGGAGGGAAGTATATGGGAGGGGAAGTATAACGGAGGGGGAAGTATATGGGAGGGGAAGTATAACGGAGGGGGAAGTATATGGGAGGGGAAGTATAACGGAGGGGAAGTATATGGGAGGGGAAGTATAACGGAGGGGGAAGTATATGGGAGGGGAAGTATAACGGAGGGGGAAGTATATGGGAGGGGAAGTATAACGGAGGGGGAAGTATATGGGAGGGGAAGTATAACGGAGGGGAAGTATATGGGAGGGGAAGTATATGGGAGGGGAAGTATACGGGAGGGGAAGTATATGGGAGGGGAAGTATAACGGAGGGGAAGTATATGGGAGGGGAAGTATAACGGAGGGGGAAGTATATGGGAGGGGAAGTATAACGGAGGGGAAGTATATGGGAGGGGAAGTATAACGGAGGGGGAAGTATATGGGAGGGGAAGTATAACGGAGGGGGAAGTATATGGGAGGGGAAGTATAACGGAGGGGGAAGTATATAGGACGGGACGTAAAACGGAGGGGGAAGTATATGGGAGGGGAAGTATAACAGAGGGGGAAGTATATGGGAGGGGAAGTATAACAGAGGGGGAAGTATATGGGAGGGGAAGTATAACAGAGGGGGAAGTATATGGGAGGGGAAGTATAACAGAGGGGGAAGTATATAGGACGGGACGTAAAACGGAGGGGGAAGTATATGGGAGGGGAAGTATAACAGAGGGGGAAGTATGGGAGGGGAAGTATAACAGAGGGGGAAGTATATAGGACGGGACGTAAAACGGAGGGGGAAGTATATGGGAGGGGAAGTATAACTGAGGGGGAAGTAAAGGGAACGAAAGTAGAACGGAAAAAAATGCTACGGACGGCGTAACGGCCGGCCGAAACCAAAGACAAAATTGAGATTGGTAAAGAACAATATTCGATTTGACCCTCCGGGGTCTGGAAGACCCCTCCCCAAAAACCCAACATGGAGGGTATCACAATAACTCCTTTAAGGAAGTTAATTATTATTTAAATTTATATTTAAAAAAAATTAGTTGTCTTACTTTCTTGAACTCTGGTATTGATCTTTGCTTTTCTTTTGTTCATAATGTTGTTTATTATATTCATCAATGGCAGTCCTTTGTTGTTCTAATTCAGCAGATTGTTCCTAAAAAATTATTTTTAAAAAAGGGTACATTTCTAGACTAAATTATGGAGGGTAATCCAATAACTTCTTTTTGAGAAGTTTAATTTGGAACTTACAGTAATCTTCTTCTCAAGTTGGACTTGCTTTTCAGCATCTTTCTTAAGATCTTCAGCCAACCTCTCTTTATGCTCTGTTTTATCTTTAATTTGTTTATTCAGAGACCTAAAAATAAATTAACGTTTACAATCTCCAGGTTTGCCAACTTACTTTAATTCTTTTTCAATCCATTGATCTCTGTCAGATCGACTGGTGAACTGATTTCCTCTTCCTTGTTTGGCATAGAGCTCTTTTCGTTTCTGTTCTTTAAGTGCAAGCTCTCTAGTACATTCTTCTTCCGCTTCTTCTGAGCTTCATAGCGCGGTTTGAGCTCTTCTAATTCGGCTTCTCTTTGGGCGATTGTTTCGTTCAGTTTGACCAACTCTTGTTCAGCACGATGCTAAAATAAAATTAAAAAAAAATAGTTGGCATAACTGCTACTTACTTTGCTTTTGTCATCTCCTTGTACTTCATCAGTTAAATCCTTAATGGTCAGTTCAAGCTTTGTTTTGTCTTTTAAAAGCTGCTGTTGCTCCACACTTAATGTCTCACGTTCTTCTTTGGCTACTTGAACTTCTTTTTTGGTCTCCTTAAGACGTTTTGTGGCAACTTTAGCGTTGTCTTGAGCGCTTTTAAGCTCGGTAGCGAGTTTCTTCTGGACCTCATCGTAGTTATTCATTTTTGCTTCTAACTCGTCAAGTTTTTTCTTCGTCTCTTTTAACTCACGGTCGTGAATACAATATTCCAAAGAACGTCTCATTTTATCCCACTTTTGATATTCTTTCAGCTCCTCCTTTTCCTCCTCGAGAGTCTTCAGTCTTTCCTCAATCGTCCTCAAAAACTCATCAATTTTATCCAACTTGCCCTCAGTTTCTAAAATAAATTTAGATTTTAAAAAAATTTACTTATAAAACTAACCTTTCAAAATGGCGTTAGACTCTTCTTTACGCTCATCATAAACTCTCGTACCAGCAACTTCCCTAAGAAGTTTAAGACGATGAGAATCAGGAGCAGTCGCAATTTGATTAATCTTCAAAAATAATGATTAAAAGCCATAAATTGAAGTTAATCTTACTTTTCCTTGTTTCACAATGTAATAAGGATTCGATCTAGAAAATCCAGCAGATTCCAATAAGTTCATAACGTCAGAACGAGGAACCATTTTTTTGTTTAAGAAATACTGATCTTTTTTAGCACCAATCAACCTCCGGAGAACAATTTCTTCTTTTTCAATCTAAAAAATTATGTTAACATAAAATCAACACTTATGGTATCAAAAAAAATAAGGAGAAATGAGGCAAAAAAATAAAAGTTCCATTGCCCATTTCGGTCCTGGAACTGTAGGTGTAAATGGTTTTTCTGGGGCGAAAGGCCATAAAGAAATGTGCAGAAACCAGAGATGGGCAAAATCTTAATCATGAATATGATTAAGATTTTTAATCATAGGAATATTTTTCTATGATTAAGAATAAGATTAAAATCACAGAGATGATTAAGAATAAAATCTTAATCACAGAGATGATTAAGAATAAAATCTTAATCACAGAGATGATTAAGAATAAAATCTTAATCACAGAGATGATTAAGAATAAAATCTTAATCACAGGAAATCTGTGATTAAACTCTTAATCACAGGAAGTCTGTGATTAAACTCTTAATCACAGGAAATCTGTGATTAATCACAGGAAGTCTGTGATTAATCATAGGAAAATAACGATTAATCATTGGAATTTGGGATTAATTAAGGAAAATAATGATTAATCATTGGAATTTGGGATTTATAATATTGGCAAAAAAATTTTTGAAAAATTAAACTTACAATATGGATTATTAATAGTTATGGTAGTTCAACTGAAGTTTGCTTATTATTTTATGAATTATAAATTTAGGGATTAATGGAATAATTTTATACTTTACGCTTTAATTAATTTTGACAAACCAAAATATGTATTTGAAATATTATAAATTTTTGGAGTTGTATAATTAAAATTTTGGAGTGTTAGAGATTGATAGATTTTGAGTTTTTCGTTATTGAGAGTAAATTGTGATCAGAGGTGACAATATTCACAGATTCCTGTGATTACACAATATTCTGATGATTGATCAAGCTTTTTCATTAATTAATCCCAAATTCCAATGATTAATCATTATTTTTCTTAATTAATCCCAAATTCCAATGATTAATCATTATTTCCTTAATTAATCCCAAATTCCAATAATTAATCATTATTTTCCTTAATTAATCCCAATTCCAATGATTAATCGTTATTTTCCTATGATTAATCACAGACTTCCTGTGATTAATCACAGATTTCCTGTGATTAAGAGTTTAATCACAGATTTCCTATGATTAAGAGTTTAATCACAGACTTCCTGTGATTAATCACAGATTTCCTGTGATTAAGAGTTTAATCACAGATTTCCTGTGATTAAGATTTTATTCTTAATCATCTCTGTGATTAAGATTTTATTCTTAATCATCTCTGTGATTAAGATTTTATTCTTAATCATCTCTGTGATTAAGATTTTATTTTTAATCATCTCTGTGATTAAGATTTTAATCTTATTCTTAATCACAGAAAATATTCCTATGATTAAAAATCTTAATCATATTCATGATTAAGATTTTGCCCATCTCTGGCAGAAACCTTGTTTGTCAAAGAGAAAATCAAGGAAAACAACCTAAAACCCAGTAAAAAGATTTTGAACGCCAAAAAACCTGATAAAACAGGTGGTTTTAGCCTCAAAATCGAGGAAAACGAAATTGGGGAAAACTATCAAAAACACCGTCGGCCATTGTGAGGATATAACCCTCTAAATCTCGCCCCAAGTGGGACGTATGCTTAGATAAACAAAACTGCTAAAAATGAGAAAATATTTACAGGCAATCGGTTGTCGCTGTTGTCAAATATGATTTCAACATAAGCGGTGACGACTCTCGGCCCAGTCCCTTCATGAAGCAGCGCCTGACGCTGCTCAGGTCGCAAATGTGAAAACTCATCGCTCAGTACAAACTGAATAGCTAAAAAACCAGCATTAAACCAAAAAACCAACAAAAACTAAATACCATAGAAAAAGTTGCTTTTCCCTGATCCATTACGTCCGACTAAAACAAAAAATGAATAAAATTGATTCTGAACAACCGATTATACTAACCGACGACATTATGTCGCTTATGAAAAGGTTCGACGATCGTTTGCTCTCTGTACGACTTGAAGCCGTGAATAATCACCTAAAAAGACATTTCAAAAATAAATAATTTTTCATAAAATAAGAACAAACCTGTTTAATAAACATGGCTTCAAAGTTCAGAAGTACAAGACCAAATTTAACGAACTAATGTGGATTTTCATACATAAAATGATGAAAAGCCGTAATCTGATCAAGAAAAACAACAACACAGTATAAACGCCGAAGCCGAAAACAAATCGGGACGAACAGTGTTGCCTTTGTTTTCTTATTTTCCCGCCCTTCCCTCTGATGGGCGCTCTTCCACGATTTTAGAACATGGAATCTCTCTTGAGATAATTTGGGATTGAGTCAATATTCAAATAAAAACATTTATTACGTCTAGTAGGAACATTACAATTTTTTTAGTATTTTGCATAAAATTAATCTTTGCTATGTACTTTTGAATGTCTTTTGAGATCAATGGCTCTGGTAAACTTCTTTTTGCAGTCTTCACAGCTAAAAGGTCTTTCAGTATGGATTTTCATATGCGCCCTCAGGCTACTTGAATGGCTAAATTTTTTATCGCAACTTTACAGCTGTATGGCTTCTCCCCAGTATGTATATTCATGTGATCCCTTAGATTTCCAGCTTGGGAAAATTTCTGGTGACAGATATCACATGTGTAGGCTTTTTCTGCATTGTGGATTTTAATGTGTGTATTTAGATAGCTGGGGTGGGTAAATTTTTTGTGGCAGATTTCACAGATGTATGGCTTTTCTGTACTGTGGGTTTTCAGATGTGTCTTAAGATCTGATCCTCGAGTAAATGATCTGTTGCAAACGTCACAAACAAATGGCTTCTCCCCAGTGTGGTTTTTTACATGCATATCTAGATGTTCAGCACGTGCGAATTTTTTTTCGCAGACTTCACACGTGTATGGTTTCTCCCCTGTGTGGATTTTTATATGACGTCTGAGATCTGCGGCAGTTATAAATTTCTTGTCGCAAAATTCACATGCGTGTGGCTTCTCTCCTGAATGGATTTTGACATGTGCTCTCATGGTGCTTTTATGCTTGAACGTCTTCTGGCAAACTTCACAAACGTGTGGCCTCTCTTCGGAATGGGTGTTTATATGCTCCTTGAGGCTGGCGGCACGTGTAAATTTCTTTTCGCATAAATTACACCCAAACGGTTTCTCCCATGGCTCCGTCCTTTCATCAAGTTCTTCAGAATCAAACGTCTCTTCCTTTATATAATCCATTTCTTCTTCTTCACTCATCCTTTTATCAGCAATTTTTTAACACAGCCGGTTTTATAACCTAAAGATTATAAGGTCTTAAACCACATCTTTAAATGCTATAAACTATTAATTTAATACATTCTACATCGTAATGTACTTTTTATTGTATGTACTTATTTTTTTTTCTCCAAACGAAGAAAGATGAGGTTATTACAAGGCTTCATGACAGTCATTTACACGTTGGCCAACATAGCCACGTCGGTGCTACAGCTTGGGACAAGTTATTAGCATAGCGATTCTGCAATCTATAATGCGTTCAGAAATCAATTTTAAAAATTACAAAAAAAATTTTAATTTATAAAAAACTGTCAATTTTTTTTTGACGGTTTATAACTCCGAAACGGTTTACTTTAGCGAGGTTGTATACTAAAAACTTTTGTCTGAAATTTAATGAAGATTATTTTTGTACTTAATGTGTTTGCACTAAACCTCTTAGTTTTCGAGATAATTGATAAAAACGGCCGTTTGACACCCTTCTCCACAGCTCACTATGATTAACGAATAGAACATTTTAGCACTGTGTTCTGCTTGATTGTACTTAACCATGAAAGGGCCTTTTAGGCTCTATAGGAAATCTTGAAATTTCTCAGACACCAAATATCCACAAAATAAAAACTCCTAAATCTTCATTAAATAATTTTGTTTTCGTTTCGTTTGTACCTATTGCCTCACTGCTTTACCAAGAAACCGAAGGCCTCCTAAATAAGAAGTTTTGACATTCTGTTCAAAAATAGGTTTTGGTTTTTTCCGAGCAAGTCAAAACTTTATGAGTCACTGATTTTTAAGTAGTTGGCTACTCAGAAATCCAGTTGTTCCCAATTCTCCAGAATTAAATATTTAAAATAATAATATTTTTCTTTTTCTTTAAATTAAATCACCCAAAAAATGATGAAAATTAAAAAACTGTTACATCAGAATCTTGTTTTCCTGTTGGCCTTGATAGTCTGGTTTTGCCCAGAAAAGAGAACTGCAGTTTTTGAGTCCCGAAAATTTGAGTTCATTTTGCATTAATTATTGATAGCTATACCCAATTTTTATTAAAAACGTTTGAGGGCATTCTTGTAAAATAAGAAGAAAGTTTCGATAGTTTGAAAATCTAATGTCAAGTTTTGAAATAATTTTTTTAAAGTTTAATTTTGATTTACATAAGGAATACTTGGCCTAAATTTGGTGAATGTCAGTCAAATATGGCTGTAGCACATTGAAAACACTACAGACATACAGAGCTCTGCATTTTAGCAAAATTTAAAAAAAAGCTCTGATTTTCACCATAAATAATATGAAAGGAAGATTTTGGGAAAATAGTGTGAAAATCAGATGAAAATTGTGATTATAAAGTGTTTTTTGGAAAAATGGACTTCATTGTCAAACTCCTGAAGATTGCTAATCTTTTGACATAACGGGACCTGGAAGATCCATTTCTGCAAACCGTACTTCTAGGATATTACAATATTTTCTATTTAAGAAAGTTAAAAACAGAAGCAACCTTCTTTTGAATAGAAAACAGTATAAATAAAACTATTTTTAATTTAAATTTTCAAGGCAATTTTTTCTTCTGGAAGAAAAATAAAGATTGTAAACAAAATCAACTTCCTCCAAAACACCTTTTTTTAATGATATGCATTTCTGTTTTTGAACGTCTGCCAAGGAGCCAAACCAGTTCTTTTCCTTCCCAAGAGGACAAGTTAGAAAAGGAGGAAAGAGCTACAGGTGGCTTTCATTCTCTTTTGGACTTCCGACTGAGGATAATCTCCGTTTGTTTTTAACAGCTAAATTCATTTTTTTCAACGATCTGCACCTTATGTGTCAATGAGGAGGATTGTGTATACGCAAACAGACAAGTTTTTGCCCACTATAAGGTAAATTGAAAATTATAAAAATGATTTTTAAACACTTTTTTTTTTTTTCAGGCTCAGCAAAAATCTGTGTGCCATTTTGGGTAGCCGTACTGGTAACTCCGGAAATCATCTAGAACTTTCAGTTCTTTTCCATATACATAACGTTCCATAAAGTAAATGTTTTAAAATATTTTAAATGTTTTTTAAATTTGTTTTTTAATTGCAGCTTTTGGTCACAAAGAGGCAATTCGTTGTGAGATTCATTGCGCCAGAAAATAAAATCATGGTTCAGGGAGAAACTTCTTGCAGACAATCTAACATGAGCCTCCCAGCTCGTACTCCAGAAGCCAGGTTCAACCTTTTTAAAATTAATACTAACTAGAGGAAAAACCTTTCTAAGTTTTAGCCAATAGTTTTTAGGCCCAACAGAAGAATAATTTTAAAAACTTCTTTTTGATAGGAAAGCCGGCTATGAGGCTCTTCAGAAGATGGAGAAGAAGAAGGAGTCCAAGGATTATGGAGCTTGGGGGCCAACCTTCAAAAACAAAAATCATTTTGCCAGCTTACATCATTGCTAAACGGACATCATAAAATGGATCAAAAAAATATTTTTTATTGCTTGGTGAAGGAATCTCATTAAAAGTTGCATTGATTAATTCGCTATTTATTTTTGTTAAGAAATTTTACGTTGAATTTTTTTTTTCTTATGTATTTTTCTTGTTTAACCCATTACCGCCCATAACTATTTTTGTCAGAATTTTTTATGAATCTCTCAGAAATTGTTCATTAGGACCTAAAAAACATATAAAAATATTTAAAAAAATCCATCCAACACACGATCCCGCAGGAGCTCTTTTAATTGGAGATCCCAAAAGGGACCACTGGGAAACTTGACCTCCTGTGTTTTAAAACGTAGGAAAAATAGGTTTCAATGCGAAAATAGTTTAAATTATATTTATTTTAACGTAAAAAATTTGCAGTAACAAAGAATTGAGGCGCTCCGGGTACGAAGGGCGAACTCAACATTGGACAAATTTTTTTTTTTTTTTCATTTTCAGATTCTAGACCTCTTGGTGAATACACCCATATAATTTTTATGGTTAGTTCGCCCTTTTTTCCCCTTTAAATACGTAAAAACCGATATGCGGCAAAGCTCTAACTGCGATATCCGAGCGGGTACGAAGGGCGAACTCCACATCCTAGTCCACAACCCCCACTCCTTTTCCCATTCCAGGGCATGACTTTTCTGTTGAGTTCGCCCATAACATAAAACTTTAAAATGCGAATATGTATCTCGAAACTACGTTTTGTTGAGTTCGCCCTTCGTACCCGGAGCGCCTCAATTGAAGTTTTGCAGTTGACGTACGGACCAATGTGCAATAAAAATCTTGCAATGTCGCGCAAATTTTTTTGGATATTGTTATGGAATCTCTATTTCCTGTGAAAGGGGAGAAAACATACCACCCAGAGACCAACGTTACATTTTTCTAACATGTATCGGGAGCGCGAATTATTTTTTTTAACATGATTTAAGTTTCAAATCTTGTTGAGGTCAATATGTCGAGAGCAAATTGATGCGATGGGTCGCGGACGAACTTTCGGTATCGAGTATTTTGATAAATACGATAAATTTTGATAATTCTCGTCGAAATTGCAGATGTGATAATGATTTATGCTGCCGAATAGTTATCTAAGCGTTCTGTATCATAGCATCGACTATCCATGTAAAAACTGGCAAGTAAAACATCTTGCTGCTGAGGCCGATTCTGTATAATTTATGTTTGTATCCATTTCATCCGCACCTACGATTCCGGAGTTATAGTTTGCCACCGCATGCATTCAATAGAAATGTTTTTTTTTTTTCAGCCGACCAACGTTTAAGGGCTGACAGTGGGTTGACTCCATAGTCGGTTGATCCGATAGAGACTGACCCACTGTCTCTCCATCGTACGAAAATGATTCTATCGCGTTTATTGAACCCCGCCCAAGCTTCTTAAATGTCTTCTTGTGGGGCAGAAGTTGGGTATATTAGCCGCTGTTGTGAGATGCGGAGTATCATGCGAACTATCACACTCAGATAAAAGAAAACAAATCGAATCAAAATATTAAATAACAACTCTAAGTTCAGTTGTTTCATCCAAGATAGTATTTTTTAATAATATTTCTTTAGATATTATAAAAAAATATAATTATTTATAGTATTTTTCCAATTAAAAATAGGGGGGGTCAGAATGCCCGGTGGTCCCTTTTGGGATCGCTTAACCTTTATCAGGTGTGGACAGTTTTTAATAATGTAAAATATCAAGTAAACGTCACAAATCAATCTTAAAACTATCTGAGAATTAAATATTATAAAAATAATGAAGATTATATCAATAAAAAAGCACTTATGCCAATAAATCCTTCAGCGAGTCGAGGTCAACAAATTCGTCCATTTTTGATAGCTTATAGCTAGCGCGCACGAGGTTAAACCGACATAGCTACCTCTCTAAGATATAAAGAAGGCACTTGAAAAGACAGCTAGTGTGCCTCGAACATGTTCGGACATGCGAAAAAAGGCCTAGAATTTTTGAGTGACTCCATTATTAGGATCCCAAAAGGGACCACTGGGCGTTAATGGGTTAACCTGTCCAAAACTGGTTGAAGCACAAGTAGGGCAAGATGGCAACAAGAAAAAAAAATCTTATTTGAGGTAGACTTTTCAATTGAGGAATGGCTGAATAACATTTTTTTCTTTCGAAAGTTTCCATTTTCGATAAAATTTCTCACCGATGAGAAGCAAAACTCCAAAAAGAATCCCTGAAAGTAATTATTATTGATAATAAAAAAATTTTAATTTTACCTAAAAATAGCAAAAAGAAAGACCCCTGCATATCATCAAGGTTGACCGTATGAGTGCTTCCTTCTCCAGAAAAAGTCGAAGTCCAACATCTATCTTTTTTAGGAAGATAATTTGAAGCCATTTATTAATCAAACCGACTTTATGCATATTGTAAATCCTATAAAAACAAATTTATAATAATATTCAGGACTTCTCTTACTGTTCATTAATTATTTCCAAGTATGGACTATTTAGTGGCAGCGGTAATGCCAGTTTTTCTTCCAAAAATTCTTCTTCGCCTGATAAAAAAAGGATTTTATTAAAAATAGTTTATGTGGAGAATTACCGATGGAAAAATCGCAACGATTGGTTCTTATGAATTCTTGTTTCATTATAAAAGAAGCGTAGATTTTCTGGCAATATAAATATGCATTCCCTTCTGTATTTTGGAAACGATTTCCGGGGTAAGCTCTGAGTGTAGTTGAGCGCCTTGGGATAACTCGTTGTATTTATTATTATCTGTAGACTAAAAATAAAATTTAATAAAACTACTGGTTTGAAGCTGGGGAGAATGGCAATTTTAGAATTTTTCATCCCTACTACGTAGAACAATTTTTTGCAATCAAGGTAGAAAAAAAAATTTTTTTGCCCAGTCAGGCCACACAGAAAGGACAAAACAATCCAAATTTCTACCTATTATCGAAATTTTTTGTTATTTTTGATAAATTATGTTCAATGTAAGTCACAATAACTGAAAAGAAGAAAAAAAGTACTTTGAGGATGGAATGAAGAGTCGAAATTTTAGGCATCCCCCAAGTGAGATAATCACGTCTTTCAAAGAGCTGGTCCACATTTGATATGACTTTGTCCATTTTAGGAAATGTTAAAAACGCGACTAAATTTCCTGAATATGTCGTCACCACGACTAAAACTACTAGCCACCAAGTCCCAATCACAAGTCGCCCACTGTCAGCTTCAGGCATCATTCCTCCCCCTGAAAACTACTATAAAAGCAATTTTAATAATACTGAGAACCAACCTTGTTGTAATAATGCACCATATAAATACCAAAAACAGTTCATCATTTTCAAATAACCTCCTTTGCCTCTGTGGCTGAAATGCTCGTAATAAGGTGATGCCCGATGTACGAAATTGAGAAGGGGAGTCATCATCATGATAGCAGCAATAATACAAAGCCAAGTCTAAATAAATCGTTAAAAATAAAAGTTATTTAAACCTTACATCTGAACTGAAAGGCATAATAAAAAGCAAAGCTCGACTAAGTTCTTTCGGCCGAGAAACTAAAAACGCATAAGGTTCAATATTTATATAAGTACTAAAGTTGACACGTTCTTTCCTGTCTTCAGTCACAGTAAGTGCCATCCCAGCAAAAATAACCTAAAAAAATAAGTTTAAAAAAACACATTTTTAGGTTAATTAACCTTTTTATCGTTAATTAATTTAACAACTTGTTCCCAGACGAAATATTCTACACTTGCATCTAAAACCACTTCCCCCATACTCTGTAAAAAATGAATATGTTTTAAAAATAAAAAAATGTTAACTTACCTCATCAAATTTATAAGTTTTAATAGTCTCATTTCTTGAACCATTAGACATTAAAAGACTTCATATCTAAAAAAATTTTAACTAATATTTCAAGTATACAAAAATACAAACGTAAAATTAAGAGATGATGCAAGCTGGTTGATTATTTCAAACGTGACTCCTTTGTAGCTTTCAGGTTGGCCATTTTCGTTGTATTTTATTATTTGCCAAGGTGGAAACTATTTTTTGATTAAATATTTTATTGTATAATAATCTTACGTGGATGGTTGCTATCGGAATTACTCGGCCGCGAAATCCATGAGCGACATTAGGATAAAGTTGGTCTGTCAATACAGGGCCCAAACGTGGCGACCAATAACCAACGTCCAAAAGATCAGTCTTGTTTTTGGCGTTTAAAAAATCCATACCCCACGTCTCACTCGATTTAAACTCCCAAACTGTACAGTTATCGCATTTCCCTTGCACTTCTGTTGTTTTCTATTTAAAAAAAAGTCAATTTTCTTTTTATTTTTTTTAACGTACCTTCATAATATTTAAAATAGTCTCTCGCCTTTCATATTTATTTGGCTTAATGACATCCCATTCTTCATCTGAAACTTGATCTGCCAGATTTTCTTCATCTTCTATGGCTCTCGCCAATGCAATCACAAAAGTTTCAGACATTTCTTCAATATTACAGATTAAACCAAACTATATATTTTATTAATAAAATATGTAATAAAATATTTACTCGACAGTTTTCATTGATACGACTCGCATTATAAATAAAAGCGATATTTTCACCTTCCTCGACCATATGGCTAAATTTAATTATGCTACTTTTGGTGGAAGTCTGTTTCAATGTTATGAAGAGCCACTGGGTTTTAGGTTCCACGAGTTTTAAAGATTTTGCCTAGAATAATTTAGAGAAATAATTTGAAGCTTAAAATAACTTACAACTTCTAAAATGTCGGTTATTGATTCACTGTCGATCATGACAAGAAAATTTTTTACCACAGAGGAAGATGGAAGTTGAGATAACAAATCATAAATTTCTTTTTTCCTAAAATTTTGATTTTAAGAACATACTAAAATTGAAAAAAATACTTTTTCCATTCATCATTGTTAGGTGATGGCATCATATATTCTGTGACGCTATTTTCATTATGCGATAAAGGTAAAATTTGTACTAAAGCCTTTATAACTCCAGTAACAATATCTTCATCTAAAATTTCATTTTTAAAATTTTTGTTATTTAAATTATTACTTATTGTTTCATCATAGATGACATTCGTGTTTTTCCATTCAAGTATATTCTGCGACCTTAAATCTAGTATCATCTGCGATATTTCATCTCCTGAATTATGAGTAGGTAGCGTAATTCCGACATGTAGCGGCAACCTTGGACAATCAGGATCTTAAATTTTAAATAATTTTTTTTTTCTAAAAAAATAAGAACCTGTGAATGATAAATATAAGATTCCATTATCTTGTCCATGAATTTGGTACATTTTCCATAGGTCTTTACATGATGTTATACTTATGAGGGCGGTAATATCGGCTTTTATTAGGAAGTCGATTTTTGTAAAGTATAAAACTTGTACTGCATTTCTTTTTAAATTTGAAGATATTAAAGATGTGATTTTTTCAAAAAGGAATTTATCAATTCCTTTATATCGAGGGTACATATATTGTGGGTCTACAACAACGACTAAAAAAACAACAACAAAAATTGATTTTTTGAAATTATAAAATTTTACCCAAGGTGTCGTTGCTTGTGGGCTCATTTGTGGAGCCGTAGCATTGAATAAAATCGAGGGAAAGAAATAAAAGGAAAGTTCGAACGAGTAGGACCATCACTCACTTAATTTCCGTTCTCGAATGATTCGTGACATTTGACAAATATCGTTTCTGGTATAAAAAATTCCATTTTCATATATGAGGGATATAAGTATAATATAAGTTTTCCGATTGCACAATCAACAATGAACTTCTTCCACGGAGAGGGTCTTAAAAAATTCAGGGAAGACGTCCGTGACTTGTAAGGTCATGTCAGAAATCTGGGGCTTACATCTATAATAAATTAGTTTTCCCTTGATCTCGATTTTTTCCTGTTGAATGAAAGGAAAAAGAAGAAAATTTTTGTTTTAAATTACCAGGAGCTGGCTCAACAGGAACTTTTTTAAAGAAGTGTAAAAACATTTTTTTTTTAATAAATTGAAGTTGCATTTAAGAAAAAGAGAGTTTTGAGAAAGTTAAAATTTCAAAAGTATTATCTTTGGTTTACACTGTAAACTGAGATTCTCAACGGGGGCAGTGCCGCCCCCCTGGGGGCGCTGTGAAGTTACGTTAAGAAAAATTTGGGTGATGGGGGAAATTGCTAAGTGGCTGGGCGTTAGCGTAAGTCCTTTTATTAAATTTAATTTTTATTAATGCGATAAAAAATTTTATTCCAAAAAAAAAGGCCTACCTATAACAAATCAGGGTCTCATTGAAAGGCGCTTGGGATACTAAACCAACATGACCGCCAAGTCTTGCGGGTTTAGTATGACAAAAGAAAATTTGAGGAGAGATGAAGAGCGCGTGCTCCCGTTTTCAAGCTCCTCTTGGCGGCGTCGCGAAATGCTTGTTTACAGGTAATATAGTAATCAGTGATTACTGATGAGTTCACTCTTAGGGGAGCGCAGGCTTCAAAAAGGTTGAGAAACATTGGTTTACTGCTACCTAACCTTCTAACCTTAACCTAAACCTTCAAACCTTCTTAACTCAAGGTATTACAGTAGAACCCCTCTAATCCGCCTTCGGATGGTCCGACGCTCCGGATAATCCGACCTGTCCGCATGCCCCTCGATTTTCGTAACGACAGGCGACTTGTTTGTTTTGCACGACGAAAATTTCTCCGAAAATGAAAATTCAAGTGAATCCCTCTCTGCTCTTGTAAACAGAAATCTATCACTGACTTTTTTTCCAAGTAGACTACTAATTTTTTCAGTTCATATGTACCTTTTTTTGCAATTACATAATTTAATAAATAACAAATAATTCTGGCATTTTAATGCAATATAATTACATATTATGTATGTTTATTATATCGATGAGAATAATACAGGCTTTTTTCTTGTACAGACGTATTTAATGACTTTTTCTGATAATCCGACCTTTTTTGCGTTCCGACCATACTCCAAGTCCCGAGGGTGACGGATTAGAGGGGTTCTACTCTATCTAAAAAAAAAAATTACATAATAATAAATTTGTTTTTATTAACCCCTATAAATTTGTTTTATTAGGCCCTGTTCCACAGTTAACAAAAAAATTTAGGCTTTTCAAAAACATAAATTATGAATTTCGACTTAGATGGGTGTGCCTAATATAAAAAGGCAAAATCACAGGTTGCTTCATTTTTATTATTATTATTCTTATCATTATCATTTTATTATTATCATTATCCAGAATGTTAAACCCTTTCGAGACCGCGTCTGACACCGGATTCTCTGCGCTGCTGGCGCAGCACTTTTCCCCTCTCTTTGCCCCTCACTTCTCCCCGACTGCTCCCAGCGCCCAGCAAACCACAGAAAGCGACGAGTGATGCGATCATCATGTAGTTCATTCCTTCCCCAACAGATTGCCAGTATTTGCATGTTGCTAGCGCCACAGGAAGCGAAGGTATTCAATTTTTTAGAGTGGCTTCCCGCTGGGCAACTATAGTCGCTTGCGGTCTCCAAACGAAAAGCGCGAATGGCAACTACAGTCGCCTGCGGTCTCCAAACGGTTAAGGTAAAACTGATTCAGATGTATGAGTGAGCTCATGTTTTTCTAGTTGATAAGAATAAGTAAACCTGTTATCACATATTTTGCACTGAAAAGGTCTTTCGCCAGTATGAGTCCTTTGATGCGTTTGTAAATGACTCGCTCGAGTAAAAGTTTTATCACAAATGTCACATTTAAACGGTTTTTCACCAGTGTGCCGACGTTCATGAGTTTTTAAATTACTGGCACATGTGAACTTATTATTACATATTTTACATTCGTACGGTTTTTCCCCAGTGTGTGACCGTCTATGAATTTTTAAAGTGCTTCCACACGTAAACTTACTAAAACATATCTCACATTCGTATGGTTTTTCTCCAGTGTGTGAGCGCATATGAGTTTTTAAGGCGTTGACTGATGTAAACTTTTTTCACAAAGTTCACAACTATATGGTTTCTCACCAGTATGCGTACGTTCATGTTCTTTTAAAATGCTAGGATATGAAAAAGTTTTATAACATGTTTCACACTTATATGGCTTGACAGTCGAGTGGGTCCGTTTGTGGGCTATGAAACTTCGATTTAATTTAAACGCCATCCCGCAAAGTTCACAGCAGAATAAAGTCTTTTGTTTTCGTTTTAATTTTAGATGTTTTAAAGATGATTGTTCACACGTAAAATTACGTATAGCACTTTCTTCATCTTCACTGCCTTCGACACTCTGATATTCACAGCTTGCAAGGTGAGATTGAAGCGAATAATCAATTTCCTCATTCATTTCTGTTGATTGAGAATTTTCATTGTAGTGCATTTTAAAACATGATTTTCAGCTCAACGAAGAGTACATAAATTCGCAGAATAAATCAATTGATCTTCAACGTTAGAATCTTCATCCTCTTTATTCTCATCCATCTAAAAAACAAAATCCAGATAAATAAGTTTTTTAAAGAACACCCAGAAAAAAGGGAATTGTACAATAATAGTTACAGCATAGGAGAATATGAAAAGCTTGTTACTTGATTTCTTCAGCCAAGAGGAGCCCTTATTATTATAAGCAGAGAGCGGACATTAGTGCAGTCAAAATGAAAAAACTTGCATCAAAAAATGCTAAATCGTGCAAAAAACGTGCAATATAAGTTTAAAACATGCTTTTACAGAAAATTACGCACCGACTTATAAGAAATTTTATTTGTTTTTTGGTAGAACAATAATCGGTAAAACAAACACATGGTACCATTCGTACTTTTTGCGCTTTTAGTCGGGTTTTGCTTTGCGGGGCGGAACGCTGCCGCGTTCCTAGATAACCTCTTGGGGGAAGCAATCACTTTGACAGTGAAATATGACGCATTTCACTGCTACATTTTACCGACCCTGTACCTGTTCCAGTGATTTTCAAATAGAGGCCTGTATTCACGAGATTCACCAACGAATTTTTAATATAATTTTTCTTGCTGACGATTAATGGTGTTTTCGGCAGTCAGAAAACCATATCAGTTCGACAGTTCCTGGTTCTAATTAACCTTTGCTACCAATTTTGATCCGTCTCTCACTGCTTCCGGCTACCGGGCACTTTTTCCCTTCTCAAAAGACCCAAAAGGGTTCCTTCAGGCAAACTAAATACTACCGTAAAATGGGGTAACATTGTGCCAAGGGGGCAACTATGGGCCACTTAAGCTCTCTAGTGGATTTTGCTCTCTAGTGGCGTTAGATTACTTGTACAAGTGGCCCATAGTTGCCCCCTTGGCACAATGTTACCCCATTTTACGGTATGTAATGTAAATATTTAGTTAAATAGCATTCTAAGTTTTATTTCTTTAAACAATATTAAAAGAAAAAAACATTAAAAAAATAATAATAAGTCAAAATGTGCAGCTAATTTGCAAAATTCCCAAAACGTGCAATTTTCGTGCAATATACCCCAAAACGTGCAAATCGTGCAGTATTAAGTAGTGCTTAAAATGCTCAGTTTTTCATGATTCGAAAAACTATCTAAATTTTATTGATTTCCAAGCAGCCAAAAAAACATGCAATTGCACGGGAATCCTTGCTCTGATTATAAGCTTTGTACCAACCGCAGTTTGAAACTGGAGCATGCGCAGAAGGATTTGGACGTCAAATTTGACGGCGTTCAAGTCGTTTGTCCGTCAAATCTGAAGTCATCTGACGTCAAATCCTTCTGCGCAAGAAGTTTCAAACCAGTTGCAAACTGCTGTTGGAACAAAGCTAAATTTTTAACTCCTTAAAACCTGTTAAAAATAGGGCTTTTGTGTTTAAAAAAAACCAAGGGAAAATGTTAAAAATTAACTAAAATTAGGAGTTAATAAATAATATCGAAAATCTCCTAAATTAGAGAGTTTTTCTTTAAATAAATCAAATAGTTATAACTCCATTTCCACATTCTCTCAGCAGACCATTATATCTCTCAAATTCTGTAATAAATCAACAATGTCGGAATTTCTTTGAAATTTTACCTGAATACCTTCTCCCAAATTAAGTTAAGAACTTTTTATCTTATCGTATAATATTTTCATAATCCCAACAAAATAATAAGCATTTGAGTTCTTTTGACAGTTGACATTTGAGTTTTGACACAAGTAAGGTTATAGTGCTTATTATTTATTGCTTCTTTTTCTGTTCAAAACAAGCGAATTCAACAAAATAACAACTTAAAAGATTATAGCTTTTTAAAATATGTTTCAAGAATCTGTTATTCCAGGAATTTTGAGAAATTTTGTTCTTAATTTTGGTTTTATTTTAATGAAATAGGTAAATCCATTGTTATCGTTTGGCAGCATTGTCTGTGTTTTACCCACGGTTTATCCCTTTCACATTTTCATTAATTTTTAAAAGCATTTTTGTGAATTTAGGAGTTGTTTTACTTGTTCGCTGTTAGTTATTGGTATTTTTGATCAGTAATACTGTAAATTTAAGTGTTAGGAGGTGTGGTTAATTTTCTGCCTAAATACCTGATTTTTAATTTAAAAAATGGCTAATACTACGAATGGAAATGGTAATCTAGTTGACGAATTCGAAGAAGCGTTTCAGGTATAGTTTGAAAAAATAATTAAATTTGATTTCTGAAATGATTATTTTAGTCATGTTTGAGCGTTTTGACGAAGGAGCAAGAACTAGCAGCTATGGAGAAAGAAGAAATAAGAGTAGAAGTTGACCATTCGGTTTTAAGATTTATCGATTTAGCAAGACAGATGGAAGCGTTTTTTCTTCAGAAACGTTTTCTACTTTCAGCCCTAAAGCCCGAACTTATAGTCAAAGAAGATATAGCAGATTTAAAAAATGAACTCACGAGGAAAGAAGAGCTTATTAAGAAACATCACGAGAAGATCGCCATTTGGCAAAACTTGCTTTCCGATTTACAGGGATGGGCGAAAACTCAGCCGCAAGGGCCAGCGACTCCTTCTGGTATGAACGGCGCCCCACCTAGTGGAACTCCTCCTCAAGCCGCCATGATGCAGCAGCAGATACAGCAGCAGCAACAGCAAATACAACAACAGATGCAGATGCAGCAACAAATGCAACAACAGATGCAACAGCAACAAGTAAAATATTATTATTACTTAACTAAAATAAACTAACTTTATTTTTGAAGGTAAATGCGGGGATGGGACCTGGGATGGCACCAGGAATGATGATGGGACCTGGCGTCGGTATGCTCCATGGACCGCTCGCCTACCTCGAAAAGACGACGTCCAACATCGGGGTCGGCGAAGGGAGAAGGTGACGCGGGAGGGAGGGGGAGGGGGCGAGGTCGTGGCAGAGCTCGCGGCCATTATGCCAACACCCCTTAACCCTCCGCGTTAGAGTAGAGCCCGAAAACTCTTTTTTTGGTTGAGTTATCTGGGATCATCCTCACTCCTATTGGTTCCTCACAAAGACTTTTTTTTCTCATCTTTTAGTTCTATTTTGTGAATATATTTTTAATTTTATTTATTTTCTTGTCTTGACATCAAGCCTTGTATGAAACGTTTACATTAGTAAGAGATTACCGTTCCTGCTTATTTAAAAAGCAATTTGTACAAATCGGCAGTATTCTTCAAAGCCTTCATACAAAGCAGATGTCTACTTTTCAACTTTATTTATTTAGTCATTAATTTCACATCCAAAGTGAAAATAAGTTAATGGAGATGGTTCTTTATATTTTATTGGGTCGTAATGAGCGAATACAAGAAAAAAAGGATTACTGATAACAGTGATAACTACCTCTAAACACAACTGCCTTAAAACCTTTGTAAAAGAAACACCCACAATCCTGTAAATAATTGTAATATAACTGGAATAATTTGTATACGAAATGCAGTATTGTATTTTATTAAAAATATTCATGTTTTTTCTTCATTCAATGTAATAAGTGTTAAAATGCATTTTACAAAAACCATTTGTGTATCCTCTGTAATGGCAGTCTTGAGATTTAAACAACTGCCTTCATAATCTGTACAGTATTCATGTGGGATTTTTTAAATGTTGTATTTAATGGGCTGTAAATTTTTTTTTCTATTTTGAGTTTTTTCTGAAAAATTCTCTCATGTGTGCACGGAGACTTCGGGAACTTTTAATATTTTCGTGCAGTTAATTCAACCAAACTAATCGTTTATGTAATTTAGTATAAAGGAAAAAATTTGTATATTAAATAAAAAATAGAAAATTAAAAAAAACTTTTATTTATAATTTGTCTAATTTTAACATTTGCTTTGGAGTTTAAGGAATTCGATTAAGGTTCGGGTTGGTCGGCCTGTGTAGCCCGTAAGGTAGGCGGTGTCCGAGGCTCCATCAGGGCCGAAAACTCCCGCTATGTCTAAATGCATCCAGTTATTTTTTGGGGCAAATTCCTAAAAAAAATTTAATTTTTTTTTATTTTAAAAATTTTTACTTTTAAAAATGCTGCTGCAGTGCTAGATCCGCCGCCAGTTCCTTTGCCCACATTGTTGACATCGGCAGCAGGATATTCTTTAAAAAAAATTAATAGTTTAAGCCAAAAAATGTTTGTACGAACCAGTCATCCGAGAAGAATAAGCTTGAACAAGTGGCATTCTCCACATTCTATCACCGGTGATCGACCCAGCTTTTCGTATCGTTTCCCACATAGGGTTTGATTGAGTAAAAGCTCCAGTAAATGCATTACCCAAAGCTACTCTTATTGCACCTAAAATAAAAGATTATAAAGTCTGCTTACGAAGGCTAGATTACCAGTGAGAGTAGCGAGATCAATGGTCATTTCAGGATCAAATTTACAAGCATACGTTAAAGCGTCCGCCAAAATAAGTCTTCCTTCAGCATCCGTGTTGTCGACTTGAATATATTTTCCGCTCATCGATTTCACAATGTCGCCAGGCTTAATAGCTTTGCCGCTTGGAAGGTTTTCACATAATGGAGTCAAAGCTAACATATTTTAGTTTAAAAAAAAGTTAAAACGTGAATATTCACCTATGACATTAACTGGAAGTTTCATTTTAGCGATCGCTCTCATTGTCGAAATGACGCATGCGGCTCCTCCCATGTCTGATCTCATCTCATCCATTTTCTGAGCAGGCTTAATACTAATACCACCACTATCAAAAGTCACTCCTTTGCCTAATATTTTGGATAAATAATAAAAAATTAAAATATGTAAACATACCAACTAAAACTATCGGTTTTTTACTATCGCCACATGAATATGACATTTCTAAGAATTTAAGAGGTTCTTCAGAACCTTGAGAGACACACAGGAAGGCTCCCATATTATTTTTTTCAGCCCAAACTTTATCATGAATATCAACATTTATTCCTTCTTTAGACAATTCTTCTTTCACAATCTAAAATAATTTTTTAAATTAACTTTTTTGCTGTTATTTCTTTACCTCTGAGAGTTTTGTCGGAGTCAAAAAGTTGGCAGGATCCTCGCCTAGTTTACGGGCGAAATTTTGTGCTTGGGCTTGTATTAAGCCGGTTTTCCATAGCTCCATGTCTTCAATTTTGTAAGGAAGGACTTCTGGGATTTTTTTCTTTTTTTTGTCCTCTTTCCATTCTTGATACTGCCAAAGGGATAGGACGGAGCCTTCAGCACTCGCTTCTGCATCACCAAAGTCTTCAACTTCAACGGATGTGGCGTCAACGCCTTGTAAACATTTGCAACCGACTAAAAATCGATTAGAAAGAATTAAATATAAAACGGTTACCTGCGGCTGCGGTACGGATAAACTCTTTCTTTTCATCGATATCTTCATCTGAGTTGTATGCGGCTGAACTTTTGCCGAGTCCGACCACTGCTACAGCTTCATAGCTGTCCGAAGGTTGATAGAATATCCGCGCCTTACCCTTCGCCAATCCCGATCTAAAATGTACAGAGTACTATGATCTATATGCTATAAAAACTAAAAAAAGCGCCCAAAAGTAGAGAAAAAAGTGGTTTCTAGGTGAACAAACCACAAAAATATCCTCACATTGGGGCGGGGGAGTAAAAAGTTTGGCTGAACAACTAAGAAAACGCCATAAATCTGATATACAGGGTGCTTCTTGGCCAATATACAGGGTGTCCCAACTAGAGTGGGAGTAGGACCAAAATTATTGTTGTACCCATCTAGTTGAGACAAAATTTATAAAAAAACTAAGTGCTCATATCGAAAAAATGACCTAAGCAAAAGTTGCTTAAAATTGAGCATAGAATCGATTAAAAGCATAAAAACATAGGGTTCCCATTTAAAATAACGAAGTTAGCGCCTCTCTGCACCACCCTGTATACCAAAACCAAAATCTACCAAATGGTGTCGATTCCTTGTTCAAAAATAAGGGGGGTTTACATTTAACTTTTTTTTAGGTCTAACAGCTTTGCCGTAAAGTCCACTAAAGTTGGGACACCCTCGGAGAGGAAGTATATGGAGGTGACGTACAACAGAGGGGGAAGTATATGCGAGGGTAAGTATAACGGCGGGGGAAGTATAACGAACGGAGGGAAAGCATAAAGGAGGGGGAAGTATAACGAACGGAGGGAAAGTATAAAGGGGGGGGGAAGTTTAAGGGAGGGGAAGTATAAGGAAGAGGAAGTATAAGGGAGGGAGAATTTTTTCTTTTCAAAAAAATTTCCGAGTTTTTTTTTCGAACAATTTTCTAAGTTTTTTTTGAAAAATTTTCAGTTTTTTTTTTCGAAAAATTTTCCGAGTTTCTTTTATTTTCTGAGTTTTTTTTTTTTAATTTTCTGGTTTTTTTTTTTTCTGAGTTTTTTTTTGAAAAATTTCAGTTTTGTTTTCGAAAAATTTTCCAGGTTTTCTTTTTTAAATTTGCTTTTCTTTCTTTTTTGAGGTAGAAATAATGGGCTCTTTGGCCTACGGATGTGCCTCTCGTCATGGGTAATGGGTAATGAAATTTTCCCTACTAAAAAATATTAATTAAAAAGCGGCAATTTTTTACACCAAAAATTCTTAAAAAAATATAAGGAGTAATTGGTGAAAATTTGGTGAAAATCAGATTAACAGGTTCGGCCGCAGCGAATTTTTTAAATTTTAAACAGACATATCTCCGCCATTTTTTCGAAATTCAAAAATCGCCCCAATTACATTCTTCTTCACCGGCTAAAGAAATTTGTGTGAAAATTTGGTGAAAATCGGATGAAAACTGTGGCCGTAAAGTGTTCCGGAAAATTAAAACTTTAAACAGACATATCTCCGCCATTTTTTTGAAATTCAAAAATCGCCCTCGTTACATTCTTGTTCTCCGACTAAGGAAGATTTTGTGAAAATTTGGTGAAAATCGGTTAAAACTGTGGCCGCAAAGTGTTCTGGAAAAATGCTACGGCCGGCCGGCACAACAGACAAAGTTGAGATCGGTAAAGATCAATATTCGATTTGATTGTGGAGGGTATCACAATAACTTCTTTAAGGATGTTAACAAGTCACCAGACTGAAATCGTAGCATAATATTCAGATTTTTAAAGAAAAATTAGGTCCACAAAAGACATTAATATCAAAGAAATAATTTATTTGTAACATTTACTTTTGTTCACGAGGCTATGCCAAAAATAACACAATTTTGTTTACTACAATAATTTTTTTTAATCTTAAAACAATGGAACATCTTTAAAATACATCGAATTGAACATTAACATAGTAATTCTCCAGGAATCAGCCTTTTTATAATTGAAGAAAACATAAAATCAACAAAATCCTTAAAACAAAAATATAGGATGGAGAAAAAAAAGGATACATTGACATACGAATCACAGAATAATGTTGTACTGAACAGTCTACAGTTAAGACAGTCTAAAATCTAGAGGGGTAGGTCAAGATTAAGCGTATGACGGGATTCTAGATACAACAAAAGCTAAGTACATGAAGGCAAAATGCATTCATTCTAATAAGGAAGCCTTTTTTTGTGCTGATGACATGGTCCCCGGCATTACAGGACAACTACAGGGTTTAAACGAGTTCTAATATTTTGATGATTCCTTGGCTGTTAGCAGCGACGACGACATTTGAATGTGTCTCCAGCAGACTGCGGAGACGAATTCATTGACGTCTTCTTCACGTTTTTCTTTATCGAGAACACTTCGTACAGCATCAAATTTAAAACTGAATAGTTGTTTTGAAAGACCTTTGTAATAAACGTAGAGGGAGTTGTTCTCCGAGCCACATCCGATGTAATCTCCATTTGTGGCAAGACCGACGAAATTTTTCTCATTTACATGCCCAACGAAAGACCGTAAGCAATGGGCGCTGTTGATGTTCCACATTTTTAATTGACTATCGGTCGATGCAGAAACGATGTCTTCTCTGTTTAAAAACTTAACGTACGAAACGGCTTTACGGTGTCCTTTAAAAACGCAAAGGGCTTCTTTCATATTCCGTAAGTCGTAGTAATGAACACAATGATCCGCTGAGCCGAATGCTAAATGACATGAGCTGCATGGATTAAATTTGACACAACATACATTTGCTTTTGCTTCCAGGCATGCGACAGAATGCTCCATATTGAGCGACCATAATTTGACACGTGCATCATCAGAACCTGAAGCGATCAAACGCGTGTCGACATCGTTAAAATCGACGCTCCAACATCGCTTTTCATGTTCCTGAAACGTCTTCGTTCTTTGACCAGTGCTGACATCCCAAACAGTAACCGAACCTTCATAATCGCTGCTTGCCAAAGTCGACTTATGATACGAATTCCAGCTCACGCATGATATCTTCGAACTTGAGATCATTTCAACAGAAGGATAATGAATATCGACAACATCTCTAATGACTGATGCATAATCAAAACTTTGATTCTTTTCGTCACTCCAGCAATTGCGAACAACTCATTATCTTTATCGAATTCAATACTAGAAACTATGGTCGAATTATTAAATATGTCTGAAGAATAATTTAAAGTGCTAAAGGTCTCATGGTACTGTAGCGAGAAAATTTGACTAAGTTGTCTCTAAAAACGTCAATGTTGAAGGCGATGAACTTTTTGTGACGTCCACAGGTGTTTTTTCTTTTCCAAAATGCAATCTGAAGCTCTGACTGAGAAATAGCATTGGACAAGTCATCAAAATGGGCGTGCATCTTCGTCTGCATTTGGTCAAAGTGCTCGCAGATTCTGCAGGTTTTTTGCTACTGTTGAAGCTTTCTTCGTCGTCTTTTTCTTTGTCGCTGTCGACAACTTTGCATCGTTCTTCCAACTCGATTTTTCTAGCTTCTGTTTCTTTGACGATACCTTCGACCTCCTTTAAATCTTTCCTGATTAAATCGACTTCTTTGTTCAACTGCGACAACTGGCTTTCTTTCTGTTTTAAAAGATGCTCGAGAAAATGATACAGAAGTTTATTCTGAGCTGCACAAGTTTCAGCTTCTAATATATGCTTCTCTGCGTAAGAACTTCAAGAATAACTTTGACATCAGGGAGAGACAAATTTTCAGATTCTGAAGCCAAAAAATGTCTCAACTCATCCACAGGATGATCTTGAATGTCAATATTATGCGTTAACTCTACCCCTCTTTTAATTTCCATTTTATGCTTTGATATAAGATCATTTAAAAGAAAATTTGGAAAAATATTGTCCACACTGTTTAAAATAAAACTACATTTTGGACACCGATTATAACTTTCTATCGACCTAACGATACAAGCGTAGCAGAACGTATGACCACATTTTGTTATAAATGCTTCTTCGATCAATTCAAAACATATCGGGCACAAAAAGTCGTTTGTTTTATCCTCGAAAGAACCACTGACACCATTCAAGACGGAAGGATGCTGTCGCTTTCCGGCCCTTGGCTGCCGCTGAGGCGTCGCTATGTGGGCCAATCCTTGCGAAGACGATGGCCTGCTCGACGACATTATTCCCGTTCGAACCTGAAACAATACAACGCTTAATGTAAAAACAATGGAAAGTTTTTTTACTTTTGTTATAATTTTGAAGTCCCATTAAACAAACATTAAGCTCTTTGTATTGTTTCAAGTTAATTAATACAAATTAACTGGGACTTTTCTTTTCTTCTTAATGAGACTTCTTGATTGTGTACTATAAGAACAATACTGGAGCCACTATAGACGTCGAAGTAAATAAATGAACTAACGATTCATTAGGTCTTATACTCATTGAGAACTTGAGGAAATTAATGTCACCAATGAAGTGAAAGATTAATATCATGGGGTATGAAAATGAAGGCCATAGCTTTGGGTACACGGTCAAAAAGGTGTCTTTAGGGACAAAATTGGTACATCCTATGGGACAATGAAGCTGAGGATTACTAATCAAGTGGGCGGCAGGAAATTGATGATTGAGGGAAAGAGCTAGGAAGCTTTAGGGAAAGAAGAATAGTCTTAGAAACTTTCCTTAAATTTCTAGGCTGCCGAAAAAGATAGGTTATCAAATCAATGATTAGATGTTTGCTTAAACATTTAAAAAACAACCAAAACTTTCAACAGAAAAACATCATTAAGCAAGATAACTTATCACTCTTATCACTATCAGGTATCATTAAAATTTCTATAACTTACGCGTTCAAATTTTGAGCAGAACATTGCCATTTTCTTTATTAAAATTTTCGGCGGTTTTTGTCAATTTAATCCCATTATTCTCTTCGTTGTAAGCACCAAGAACGAGCCCTCTCTAGAAACAAAAAAAAAGTTTTCAAAATTTGAAAATTTGGTTTTTCAGTTTTTGAAGAAAAGATTTAAAAAATGAAATATCAACCTTGACTCCAGAAGAATAATTACGATAATTAATTAAATTAAAACGAGCAATCCTATTCACATACGAACGAAATATCGCCATTTTGCATTTTACATGGCTACTTTGATAACACTAAAAACACTCAAATTTTCGACATACTTTTAAAAAAATTAAAATAAACAATTTTAAACAAATTTTAGAATAAAAAAATTAATTTTCTTTTAGTTTTAAAATTTTAATTTGTACAATCACCTTGGCTCTTTCTTTCCGTTTCATTGTGACGTCAAATTTGGAGTACATTTTCTTACAATAAAAAAAGACTTTAATTTTTAAGTCACATATATATATTATTTAATTTTTGAATTTCTTCAAAGAAGAAACACGTGAATTTAGATTTTTCAACATTTTTCCCTAAATAGTATTGAGTCTTGTGAAAGTTATCCAGTTTTGATGACTAATTGAGGCAAGAAGGGCCAAGGTTATAATTTGGAAAATTAACCTTTGTTTGATATGCTTAAACGGAAAACGTGGGATTTTTCTACTTTAAACTGCAGTAATTGCTTTTAAAAATGTCAAAGTTTGCTAAAGAATTGGTAAGATATTTTGTTCTAGTTGTCGTAGTTGACAAATCAATTTTTATTAAATTGAATGACATATTTATGTTGCTTTGTATCTTCTGTCAAAGTTTCTTATTATGTTTTTTGTTTTTGTCTTTAGGGAGTCAATGAAGTTTTGGCTGGATCAAGCGTCCTGTCAAGGCCAGCAGAAGAATTTGGAAATGATGTAAGTTTGAACTAAATTGGGCGTATTCATATTAATATGAATATAAGTTCTACCATAGTGAATATATTCACGCCAAACTATGGTGTTCAACCTGTACATTATTATTTTAAAATTTATTGTTTCTTGATTAGCCGTCTGTGGAGGCGATGTGGGCAGCGAAAGCTTTCAATCATGCCGAAGTCTACTTTAATGTATGTTTTTTCCCTTAATTTGACTTCTTTTGAACTATTCAATTTTATAGATAATATGTTCCGTCGATCCAAAATTACTTCGATTGACTCGCCATGACGATAAACTCTACAGTGCGTTCAGAGAAGATTTTCCCGATTTAGATCTCAAGTTAATCAATGAAGATGAGCTTAAAAGCGTAGAAGGAAAAGCCGTAAGTGTTATATTCTCCCAAAGAAAATTTATTGTGTTACCCTCCATTATATTTATTTTATTTTCTAGAAATGGCGGAGTTCTGCGAAAAATTTAAAGATGTCGAAGATTATAGCTTTGGGACCCTCTGAGAAGTGATGTCAACCAAGATTATACTGAGCAGAATTCGATGTTAGTTACTAGGATTCAATTTTATGCTATTGAAATTGCGAGAAACCGCGAGGGCCTAAATGACGATTTAAGAAATAAGTTCAAACCCTCTAAGAAGACAGAAAAAAGTTAAAATTCCTCCTTAATTAATACGTTAATGATATTTTGTATGATATTTTAATTTTAATTTTTTCAATAAAATTTAATAAGTACATAATGTATTTTATAAATGTTGCTATTAAGTATTTTTTTATCTACCTAAATTTTGACTTGATTGTTGTAGGTATGTATTTAACACAGATAAATAAAAAGTGACATTTTGCCTAAAACTTTAAATTAAATCAAAGATATTTTCAAAATTTATATTTGAAAAAAGTATAGCAGACAGAAGTTCCTCAATCTTATTGTTCTTACCTTAAAAATGAGCCTATTATGGACTCCGTCCGATTTTTACTTTTAAAGGAGCTTTGAACTTGCCACAAATCGAGGTTTTTGACTTAGTTTTTGCATTTTTTAAAAAACCGTACATTGTTGTCTGATGACCTAATAACGATAGCGAATTTTGACAGAAAGATTTTTGCTTCTAATTACCTTTAAAATGGTATTTAGATAGCTTATCTGGACAACTTGGAAATGCTTTTAAACATTATTTTCTTTAAAATGAGCCTAATATGTCCCATTAATAGTTTCAAAGCAGGGAGCTTCGAACTTTTTGGATATTAAATTCTCGGATTTTACAGCTAAACTATTTGTTTAAGAGAAAAATGTATAAGTCATTTTCTGTAGGAAATTGCATAAAGATTAATTTTGTACTTAGTCTTTATCTTGGTAAGGCCAGTGATTTTCGAGTTATTGGACAATATGTAAAATGAGTATTTTTACTTGACATGAAATTTTATATTTAGATTTTAAGCCAATAAATTTATGAGTTCAATTGGACCATCGGTTATGGTACTTTACTTCAGGCTAAATTGCGAATCTCCCAAACCGTTCATCCTATCGCTTTCAAACTAATAGTGATATTATGCGGATGGTTAGAACTATATAGATTTAAACTTGATTTCGATCAGCTGGATGCAATGAATTTGAATCTAATTAAAAACGAATATTTTTGAATTTTTACCGAGAAACATGGTTTTTTTTCTTTAATTTTTAACAGATGGTTTTTTTCGATTTTATGAACTTCCCAGGTGTAACCATCTGAAATCCAACTCTTTTCCTGCTGCCGAGAGAAGACTTTTTTTTTCAATTCGTCGCGTTAGTTCTTCCACTGGCTAAGTCATTTTTATCAATTTTGAGTTTGGCATTGTTTCTGATGGTAAATTTTGTGGAGAATCGAATTCCGTTGGTAGTTAACCCTATTACCAACAGAAAACGCGTAGTTCACGATTTAGCCAATAGGGATACATTAATTCCAATGAGAAATTAATCGTATTTTGGCTCTCCTGAAAACCTAGGAAAAACGAGATAGCCGGTGTTAGAACTAACGCGACGATTTATTCTCAAAGCCACTAATTCACTTTCAGAGTTCGACTAACGTACTTCTACAAGTTGAGACATTCTGCGGCAATTATTATGTACTTAATGAATTTTTCGGCTTACAAGGACCCTTTTAAATCGGTCAAAAACCAAATGAAAATCAAGACAATTTAGATTACAAAAAAAGTTAAGAAATAAAGAGAGTTTTGAACGTTCGTTTTGAAAGTGAAGTGGAAGATTCCATTCTGATATTACCCCCTTCTCTAAGTTCGATGAAAGTTACCTTCCTGCTAAGAGATTCCAATAAAATAATCAGGTCCTAAACTCGGTTGAATCTTTAAAAATAAGAGAAACAGGAAGAAATACCGGTTTTTACATTTTGCCAGTTAGTAATACCGGTACAGTGCAAACATTGGTTGATAAAAAAAAGAAGTCTCTTTCTTTATAAGTTGACAGCGAAAAAGATGGGGAACCAAAAAGATAGCATCAGCAATAAAACTTTTAGGCGTATAAGCGTTCGTATTTTCCATAAACGTTTTCCAACTAAAAGAAAAAAAAGTTGAGTCCCCCTCCGTTTCTTTTCATGATAAAACTCAACTTCCTTATAAAAATTATTTAAGGGTACGATAGGATGGTTTTCGGGTGGAAGAGGGGAAGTCCTCGGGTCGGCTGAAGGGAATGGAAAAGTTTTTTTTTTTCGAGTGATGTAGAGGGTCAGGTCTCATAACTGTGCTGGTCCGATCATTGCCGCCATGGGATTTGAGTGACAAATGTGCACGTCCAACTTTGAATTAGTTCGCCTCCTGCTTTCCGACGTAAGACTCGACACAACAATCCCGGGACGTATCCCCCCCCCCCCCTAAGTATAATCCATAGCTATGACCAATTTGCATATTTTATCCAATCCTGCCCAAGTTTTTGGACTTTTCCCTCCTCTATTTAAATTCCTGAACAACTTGTTAATACGTTTTTACAAGAAGAAAAAACAACATTAGTTGTTAGCGAAATCCTTGTTTGTAACTTGAAATTCTCCTTTTCTTAACCAAAAGGATACCTTGAATTCTCGTTCCTTAGCTATACAGGGTGTCCGAAAAACATGGCACACGTCTGGGAGAGCGTTAAAAAGTGGTTTTATGAAAAAAAGTTTAATGCAAACCTCCCTTAATTTAAATCAAAGAATTTGATGGTGTAGTTTAAAATACGTTTGGATATACAGGGTGCCCTAACAGAACCTAACTTCGTTATTTCATAAGAGAACCCTTTTTTATTTCAGATTCGTAATCTACGCAAAATTTCAAGTTGATTTGACTATTCATATGACCATTTTGACAACTTTAAAAAATGTCAAATTTTAGCGTTTTTCGCGCTAAAATCCGTTAAAATTAGCGGTTTTTTAAAAAGGAATTCTTCTTTCGGACCATAATTTTTGAAAGAGCAACAGTGTTTTTTGTAGTTGTGCATCAAAAAGAAAAATTCTGTCAAAAAATCGCTATATTTTCATTTCGGAAGTAAGAAATTTGGGTTTTAACTTGAAAAAAGGCCGTGAGCAAAGACATCTCGTGATGTAGAATGCGAAGATGCTTGAATTTGTGATAGTTGGAATCTTCGGACAAAAATAAGTGGAATTAAAAAAAAATGAGTCTCTTAGGTCGATTTTAACGGATTTTAGCGCAAAAAACGCTAAAATTTGCCATTTTTAAAGTTGTGAAAAGTGGTCATATGAATAGTCAAATCAACTAGAAATTTTGCGGAGATTATGAATATGAAATAAAAAATAGGGGTCTTATTTGAAATAACGTAGTTAGGTTCTGTTGGGGGCACCCTGTATATCCAAACCCATTTTAAACTGCACCATCAAATTTTTTGATTTAAATTAATGGGGTTTACTTTTAACTTTTTTTCATAAAACTACTTTTTAACGCTCTCCAGACGTGTGCCATATGTTTCCGGACACCCGGTATATGGCTTTTTGTAAAAATCAAGGATTACTATCATCCAACGAGAGCCGTTGGAGGACTCCTTAAGGTACTTCAGGAGCTCCTTGAAAAACCGAAGGGAAATGTTGAGGATTCCTTTTATTTGAAGAACATATTAAGGGAGATTCATAAATAAAAAATAACGTCATGAAAGGATTTTCAAGCCTTGAGAAAAAGGTTTCTAAATACGCTTGTAAATACGGGCCTTAATGTTTATGAGCAGAAATTAGAAATACTAAGTTCTTTTTAAGGGCAATAAGATTTAGAAACTTCTCCAAGTCGCCGGGATCCACTGTCTATAAATTTTTTCAAAAATAATTAAATTAAGGAAGTTAAAATTTTTCAAAATTTAAAGTTTTGCTAAAATGTCACTTTTTGATAACCTAAAAAAGCTCTTTTGGCTCCGAAACCGTTTGGTTTAGCAAGTTTATGTAATAGACTTTTTTTGTCGGAAATTTAATGAAGATTATTTTTGTACTAAATATACTTCGCGCTAAGCCTAATAGTTTTGAGATAATTGATAAAAACTAATAAAAAACAGTTTTTGACACCAAAATCCAAAGCCGTAATTCGGTTTTACCTAAAATAGGGGCCCCAGATTGCTTTGCCTTAACATTTTCCCCATAAATTAAAAATCAGAATATTTATCATAAAAAATGGCAACAAAGTAGCCTTCAGACACAAAAATCCATAAATTATCAGGCTCGTAAAAAGTTGTCCTTTTATTCGCCCTAGGTAATTATGAAAAATGAAAAGATTCTCCTGAATGATAAAATAAAAAACTTTTTTTTTTCTCCAGTTGGAAAGATTAATATGCAACAATTAAGCAAAAGAGGAAGGGGGTTATGAGGAGCTACAAAAGAATACTTAAGAAATGAAAGGAAGACCCAAGGGATGGAAGATACTTGCCTTCATAACGTTAACTGTTGCTCACTTCATAAAACTGATACTTTTTTGCTTTTTTTTTCTTTCCTTCCCCTTGCATTCTTTTCTTCACTTTTTTCTTGTTTCCTAGAACACTCCCTGGAGATGAAATTTTTTTTCTATTTTTCTGCATTTTGTAGTTTTTGAAAATTTTGAGATTTGTGAGAAAGAAAATGAAAAATTAAATTTTAAATTCTAAAACGTTCCTTGTAGGTCCCATTCTAATTTTCGGCTCAAAGACTTTAAAATCTTGTATAATTTCTCAACCTCCCTCCCTTCAGCCGAATTTCTCCGGTCCACTTTGCATAAAACAGTGGAAAAGGGAAATGATAAATTCCCACGCAAATGTATAATATATTATACTTCCCTCTGAGGGCCCTGGGGTAATCCTCCGAGCGTGTTTTAATATAGACTTTAATTAATACAAACTTCATTCAAGACCAAGCCTTACCCACTCCACTCGTTTTTTTTTTTCTTTCTTTTTCCCGTCGTCGTCTTTATGCCCGGAATATTAAATATTGGACGGGGGAAAAAGTGCTTTTGTCACTTTTTTTTCTTACATTTTTATTCTTGCCCTTATTGTTCTTTTGGTTTAAAAAAACGCAATAAAAAAGCAATTCTTTAGCTTTAAGCAAACCGATTTCATTTTAACATAATTTTAATAACCTTTTCAGGAAAAATAAAGGGCTAAAAAAAAATGATAAAATTCGACAAAACTGGTGCTTCCAACGAAAACTTCCTTAAATAGAAGTAAAAGGAGGAAGCATTAAAGAAGGGAAGTATAAAAGAGGGGTAGTATAATGGAGGGGAAGTATAACGGGGGGGGGATAAAGGTAGGGAAGTATAACGTGAGGGGGAAGTATAGGGGAGGGGAAGTATAATGGAGGGGAAAGTATAACGGGGTAGAGTATAACTTATCGAATGGAGGGGAAGTATAATGGAGGGGTATCTTTCTTTTTTCAAAAATTTTCTGGAAAAGGCCCCCCCACCTCCAATGAAAGGAGGTGAAATTATAAGGGAGGGGGAAGTACATATGAGGAAGGGAAAGTATAAAGTAGGAAAAGTATAACGGAGGGAGATTATTAGGGAGGGGGAAGTATAATGGAGGGGGAAGTATAATGGAGGGGAAGTATAACAGAGGGGAAGTAAAGGGAGGGGAAGTATAATGGAGGGGGAAGTATAACGGGGTAGAGTACAAAGGGGGAGAGTATAACTTACCGAATGGAGGGGAAGTATAAAGGGGGGAAGTATAATGGATGGAAAGTACAAACTAGGGGAAGTATAGCGGAGGGGGAAGTTTAAAGAAGGGGGATCTTCCTTTTTCAAAAAATTTTCTGGATTTGGCCCCCACCTCCAACGAAAGGAGATGAAATTATAAGGGAGGGGAAGTACATATGAGGAAGGGAAAGTATAAAGTAGGAGAATTATAATGGAGGGAGAATATAAGGGAGGGAAAGTATAAAGAGGGGAAGTATAACGGAGGGAGATTATTAGGGAGTGGGAAGTAGAACGGAGGGGGAAGTATAACGGGGACAGTATAACTTACCGAATGGATGGGAAGTATAATGGAGGGGGAAGTATAAAGGGGGGAAGTATAATGGATGGAAAGTACAAAGTAGGGGAAGTATAACGGAGAGGGAAGTTTAAAGAAGGGGGATCTTTCTTTTTTCAAAAAATTTTCTGGAAAATTTGGACCCCTTTAACAAGATTTTTGAGAGTTTTTCCGATTCTTCTTTTCTTTTCCTGATAATCTGATAAAAAGGCAAAAAAAAAAAAAAATCTACCTATAAGACCGAAATAGGGGGTAAAAATAAGTATGAAAAAGAGAGAAAAACGCCCTAGAATCCCGTAAAAGGCTAAACAAGGACAAAGTAACTTTAAATACAGAAGTGTTGTTTTTCAAAGGTTTTAAAGAAGTTAAATAAAATGAATTGTGGATTTTACTGACTATTGACAAATTTCGCTCTTTCAATATTCATAAGCTAACAGAGGGTCAAAATTCCTTAAGTCCTTGACGACTTCAGGATCTAATCGCTTAAAATCGCAAAGGAAAAGGATTTTTCTTGAAGGATAAATTAATAAAATTTAAGAGTCATCATGACTTTCTTTTCAAACAAGTTATATCCATAATTTTATCAACACTTTTATTTTTATATTTTCCTTCATCTCAGCATCTTGAGATTTGTCTTAATTTAAAGAGGAATTACGCAATAAGAATATTATGGGTATTTTGTTTAACGAGCCCTTTCTAGTTTTTATATTAAAATGATAATAATTCTGCGATTTATGGATCGTTAAATGTCACCTTCAAAAATATCCGGTTGGCTTCTGTTGGGAAACCTGTGACTTCTCTAATTATTAGAATAATGGAATTGCTTATCGATGATGCGAATTTCGAACGGGTTCTATTATGAAAATTATATAAGATGGAAGTCCAAGAGAAAAGGTTCTATATGGATCCAGTGGCGCGTGAGATCGGATACTGCATCTAAGGCTTCAGTTCCTGTTTTTTTTGCTGTCTAAAAGTGACCTACGTTTTTCAAAAATGTTGCGAATTTTAACCTAAGAGTCCTGAAAACGGTCTATAGCACCCAAGCAAACATTCAGGTATGTAATTTTATTATTTCTCCAGTAGGCAGAATTTTTAAATGAGATTTTAAGACTTTTCTTTGGTCATAAAACCATCTCTAACAGGACTTTTCCCTATTTTATTATCGGAGAGGCGCCCATTTTCATGGTTTTTTTTGGAGGGGTCAAGATTTTTTGGCCAGAAAACCAATTTTTAGAACTTTCTTTTGTTTTTAAATCTTCTTTTGTTTTAAATTGAATAGTGATCCTTACCAATAATGAGGTTATCCAGTTTCCGAAGACTAATTTTCATCCGATTTTTACCAAAGTTACACCAGTTTTTCGGAAAGCATTTTTTGAAATTCTTAATAATAGAGGAGGTTTATCCAAGTTTTGTTTACCTAAGGACTTTAGAACTTTTTCGGCCTCAAAAAGAGTAACGGTCTGTGGCGCCGGCTGTCCGTCGTTCACCATTTTCCCATCTTTTCACCTAATTTCAACCAATTTTTAATTTTCCCTGTTTATCTCGGAAATCCTTTTAAGGAAAAGCTTTTAAAAACTATTTTTTAAATTAAAAATTTATAGGAATGAAAAAATCAAGAAATTTTTCAGGATGCAGGAAGTCTGGTGACTTTTAAAAAGTAAACCGCGACCAAAAAACAGGATTGACCTTTTTCTTACATTTTCTCTCTCAAAAACATAGCCTCTGTTTTATCAGGTTTCTTATTTATCTTAACCGATTTCAAATAATCCGTTCAATCCAAAAGAAAAAGTTCATTTTGGTACTTAATACATAAAATGTGGTCAATATAATGCCTATTTCATAATTCATTGTGGGTCCAAAACGTTCTGGACTATACATCAGCCTTAAATGAGGGGGTTGTAGCCAACACTATTATGTCATAGAAGCATTATCTAACCCTTTTGCCTTCAGTCCGTATTTTTTTAAATGCTCGCTCCTAGGTGGGGAACGTGTTGGATCTCCACCACAATTTTTAGGGGATGGCCTTCAGTTCTGTTTAATACTCGGCACCCGAAATGACTCCGGAGAAAAGTACTCGAAGATCAAGCGTGTAACAAGTTGACCCACCGCCCGTTCAATGTGAGACTGTCTACCTATGGATTAAATATAAGAATCAAATTTATGTAAGTTAAAAAAATTTATTTTCAAAATTATGGAGCAGTTGGAACGTAAAATTTATTTAAATAATTAACAATGACTTATGGAACGCCGAGAGAGAGAAAAAAAAAAGGATTTGTCGTTTGCCATTTTGGCCATTTTCAAAGAACGGTTACTAAAGGAAAATTTGATGTATCAGGTTTTAACTTTTTAGCCAACCAAAAAGCAAGCCAATCCCAATTTTAGGTAAGTAGGTTCTTTTTTTAAATCGTTGTTTCTAGCCGAACACGACAGAAACTACGGGGTCTGGAAGACCCCTACCCAAAACCCGACGTGGAGGGTATCACAATAACTTCTTTAAGGAAGTTAAAAATTTTTATTTATTTATTTTTTATAAATAGGTGATCAACCTCGTTTGGTCAAATCACCTAATTTTGCTATCTCCCAGTGAAAAAATCAAGAAATAGTAACATTTGTTGACTAAAATCATTTATCTCTTATCTTAATCGGTTTGCCATTTAGTTTTTACATTTTTAGTGTCGTATGTACGACTTCTCCTTTCTCTTAGTTTCTCAATTTGAATTTAATATTTTCAATAAACGCCAAGCGATGCAGGTGGCCAAGGGATCGAGGACGGAAGGACGAAAGCAGTAAAACTTAGGGATTAGGGTTAAGAAGGACACTCGCCTTTCGGCAAGTTCCTAAATAGTAGCAATAAAAATACTTTTAAAGAAAGCCCTTTGTGGGCCCCTTCGACGAGGTCCCGTTAATCCAGAACAGTTAGGTGCCAATCCGATCCTGTACAAAAAGGGCATTATGCAGTCCTCAACAGGCCAGTCAATCTCTGAGTGCAGTCGCGTTTAAGTCGTCCTCAATCTGTCAGAACTCTCAGTTCACTCAGTCCCTCGACTTACCACTTAAGATTTTGGACCACCTTAATTTTTTGTTATTTCCGCTAATTATTTTTCGCATTTGGAAAAGGAATTCTGTTAATATTTAAGGTAAATAATCACAGTTAAGCCATTAAAAGAAAATATTCATACGATACTTCCTGTTTTGGTTATCTAATTTTTTTGGACTTTCAGTATTTATTTTTAAATTAAATCTTATACATCTCGTAATTAAGGACTATCTTTAAATTGGGATATATTTTTTTGTTTGCATAAGTCAGTTTATTACACGCCGTGAGGTGGGTAATGGCACTGTCAAAAGAAGGCATTTTTCTTGGGAGGGGAGAACGCGTGTGATATAAGCCTTGTAATTTTAATTGGTTACACTTCTGACTTCGATCTTGATTTGTAAAACATCTATACTTACCCATAATTAAAAGCGCAATGAAAAAAAGAAATGAAGGTCGCGAACTTTTTTTTTCATATTTCACAACTCGGGAACTTCCTTCCAATTTTGAAGATATTCATATATATTGAAACAAAAAAATCTACCTCAAACTACCTATTTTAGGTAGTTTACAACTTTTACAACTTTAAGCTTTTAGCTAAATAAGGTCAATGTCAAAAATGGATAGATTGTTTTTTTTTTTAACTTTGAGAGTGACTATTGATTTTATTTTTTCAGGGAATGATGCAGAAAAAATTTATTGGATTTTTTATTTTGACCTGCTGCTATTTACTGTTCAAGGAATCAATCTTAATAAAATAAATGATGTTATTGTAAGTTATTTTTGACCTTAAAACAAAATAAAAAGGTTTTTTTTCAGGCCCCACTAGCAGGCTTAAAAAAACTATCGAGATTGGCGGATATACCGTTTTCGCCGATTTCCGATCCTGTGTACGCTTCGAAAGGTCCTACTTCGGATAGTTACGATTATATCGTTGTTGGCTCGAGCCCTTCAGGATGTGTAATCACGAATCGTTTAACCGAAAACGACGACACAGTCCTATTGATCGAAGCCGGTTTCGAAGATAACTTCCTTACGGATGTACCCATTTTAAATCCGTTTATGACATTGACTGATTACAACTGGAGATTCAACACCGACTATAAAGAAGGATCATGTGCAGGTTTACTTAAAAATCTTGGTAGTATCACGCTAATAATATTTTAGGAATGGATAATGGACTGTGTCCATGGCCCGCTGGAAAAGGACCTGGTGGAGGCACGATCGTCAACGCTATGATCTATACAAGAGGGAACTATAGAGATTTTGATAGCTGGGAAGCAGAAGGAAACCCAGGTTTTTTTTTTCATTTTTTTAATTAGTTTTTAATGGAACCTTTGAGAAATCTACAAAGGTCACATCCAAAAGTACCTTTGTCCATTTACCTCCAAGCTTAGCTGATTCTAATTTCCTTCTTCTTGTTTATATAACTTATTTACTTATTTTTTGCAGGTTGGAAATATAAAGAGGTCCTTCCGTATTTTAAAAAAGTAGAAAACATGTTGGTAAAAGAGTTGAGAGGTTCGGCATTCCACGGTACATCAGGTTATTTACCATTGAGCTACGTGCCGTTCGAAACTCCTCTTCTGGGAGCGTTTCTCGAAGCCGGAAAACATTTCGGATATAAAATAGTCGATTATAACAACCCAAAGAGTCACATAGGATTCGCACGGATTCAATCGACCACTAGAAACGGTCAACGGGTGACCGCAGCGACCGCTTATCTCAAGCCGATCCTTCATAGAAAAAATTTCGAATTCACTTTGAGAAGTCGAGTGACGAGAATTTTGATCGACCCGAAAACAAGACGTGCTTACGGTGTTATATACGCGAAAGAAGGCAAAGAATATATTGTGCATGCCAAAAAAGAGGTTATTTTAGCCGCAGGTGCTTTTAATAGCCCTCAACTTTTGATGTTGAGCGGCATAGGTCCAAGGGAGCATTTGGAAGAAATGAATATTCCCGTCATCATGGATTTACCTGTTGGTGAAAACTTGATGGAACACAATGGCATGCATGGATTGACATTTTTAATCAACCAAAATGTTTCAATTAACTTATTAAGGATAATCGATCAAGTGATTCCTTTGACATTGCAATATTTAATTCAAAACAAAGGCATTCTGACCTCCTTAGGCTGCGAAGGGTTGGCATATTTGAAAACAAAATATTCGAATAGTACAGAAGATTATCCGGATATCGAACTTCTATTTGTTTCTGCTGGTCTTAACAATGAAGGAGGAATTTTACTTCGAAAGACGTTCGGAATAAGCGATGATTTATATGAAAAAACGTATCATCCAATAGATGGTAAAGAGGCCTTCTCAATCTGGCCGATGCTGATGTATCCGCAGAGTCGAGGATACGTTCGACTTATGGATGCAGACCCCCTGAGCAAAGTTAGAATTCAGCATAATTTTTTTGACAAAAGAATCGACGCTTTGATCTCGTTGAAGCCATAAAAGCCGCCATAGCAATAGCAGAGTCGCCACCTTTTAAGAAATTCGGTACCAGACTTACACACGCCCATTTCCTCAGTGTACGCATTACAAATTCGGTACTGATGAATATTGGGAATGCGCTGTGCGCACCATGAGTACGCAGTTCCATCATCAATCTGGTACTTGTAAAATGGGAACTGTTGTCGATTCACGTCTTCGGGTTAAAGGAATCTCCGGACTGAGAGTAGCCGACGCTTCAATTATGCCGACCATCACCGGTGGACATACGCAAGCACCTGCCTACATGATCGGGGAAAAAGCAGCCGATCTTATTAACAAGACCGCTTTTTATATCAACACTCAGTGAACGACTACTCATGTTTTACAGAACCATTTCCATTTCGACTCCATCAACAACCATTACAGCCACTAAAGCTTGTGTACATATTTTGTAAATATTAAATTTAGTATGTTAATTATGTTTTTCATTGTCCTTAAAGTTATCTTGGTTATGGATATTCAAATTTCTTTTAAAAACACTCCGGGTAAAAACACCCCGCCTCGCAAAAACCTCTCTGCATCAGCAGGAAAAGGTTATGATATCAACTTCCCCGCTCCGATAAGCGAGAAAAGCCCGAGTGTTATGTATGATATGATCTCAGAAGTGTGATGGAGACAGTAAAGAAACAATGAGATGATGCGCCCGCGCTCCCGTTTTCAATACTCCACTTGGCGGCAAAAAATTAGATTGCTTTCTTCAGGTGCAATCTTAAATGAAAATGAAAATCAAACTTTTATTAAGAGAGAGGAAAAAAAAAAAGGATTTTAGAAATTGAAATTAAGTGATAAAATTTTTTCCCAAAAGTAACGAAAATACCTTCGAAGGAGGAGATAATCCTACTTGGAGTATAAACAACGTAAACAGAAGAACAAAACATTGATGAAAAAAATTTTTTTGAAATTATTAAATTGTAAGGATTATATTTTATGCTTTTGCGTCAATGAATATCATGGAATCATAAAAATGAAATAATTTCAACTTCAAAATTAATTCAATTGGTTGGTTTGTTTGGTGTGGCTTCATTAAATGGATAATTGAAGAGAAGCTCTGTGCAAAATTTCAAGTCAATCGGTGCACTAGGAGAGGCGTAGCCCTGGCTAGCTGAACAAGAAGAAGAAGAAGAAGAAGAGAAGAGAAGAAGGAGAAGAGAAGAAGAAGAAACCGGGTTTTCAGATTTGTATCTATTTACCCATGGACTTAAAATTTTCAGAATTACTCAGATTTAAGACGGAGAAAGTTCCCGTCAGCATTTAATATGAAAGAAAAAGCCTACGGAAGTTTCCAGAGCTAAAAATGCTTACTAATCCTAAAAAATAGTTTCGTGAATGCTTAATGGCTTCCTTTTGCCCGAAAATTCAATTAAAAAGAGAGCAGTTGAAAAAGTAGAAATGATGTAAACTCTGATTGTTCCAGGTCCCCATAATTACATAAAAAAAATCAAAAACGCTTAATACGTTTTAATTATTTTTTGAAAGTTTTACGAATACCATGCGAGCCCCTACTTTCCCCACCTTGGTTTTTTTCAGCAGTCCGGAACCGGTCAAATGCAAAATCGGTTGTATACGTTTTCTCGGGGTCCACGTGTGGAGGGGTTCGCTTCTCTATCCCCGCGTTTTTATCCAGTTAAATCACTTCGCGGTCTCCTTTCCGATACGTCTCGCTCATCATTATGACACTTGCGTTTCAATTAATCCGGTATAAGTTATGATCGTCGTTTTATATGGATTTCATTAAAATAAAAAGGTAAATCTATTTTTATCTTCGTCAAGATTTTAAAATTTTATTTTTCAATGCACCCCCTGATTTTATTGAGTTCTCACAGAGAAGTCAATGTGACACCCTTTATTTCATGGTCATTGAGTTCAGGATCAGTGATCTTAACCAATCATTAGGTTGTCTGTGGCAGCAGTCCTGTGGCGGCCATTGTCAGTTTTTTTCCGGGGACACTTTACCGCATCAATTTTAATCCACTTTTCATTTCTCAGAATCATCCTTTCGAAGTTATCTTGGAAAAAGTTTCTTTAAATAAGCGTTTGCATTTATATTTCTATGCCTAAATTGAAGGTATTAGGCTTCATCTTCCAAGTTTAGTTTGTTTGCTTTTGCATATATCTTCGTTGAAGATGCACATGATCTGTCTTTGACTACTTTTCAGGAGAGACAAAAATAACAGAAGGAGTGGGCATAGTTCAATATTAAAATTATCAATAAATTTGAAATGTATAACTAAGTAGCATCGATGATCTGTTTATCCTTGAAGTGGGGAAGAAATGCCTTGACTTTAACCTAGACCAAGAAGCGCATTTCATTTCACTTTTATCAACCTCGTCCGACCACTTTCTCAGGAAATAAGAAACCTGACAATACCCTTTTTTTTTGTCGTATCGTTTTCAAGATTACTTTCTTCTTCCTTAAAGAGTCTTTTGATTTTAGGACCTAAATAAAAATTATCGTACATTCAATTTTCAATCTTTATTAAGAGTTTTAGGTATTGTTAAAAGAGGCTGTAGTCCAAAATCCGAAGCAACGCTCTGGGAACGGATAGTTTAGTGAAATCAAATAATTTTTTTTTATGAATTCTGGACTTAAAAAAAAAAAAACATCCTTGATTTTTACTTAAAACCTTCCCTGAGTTAAGGAACGGAAAAGGGATCTTCAAGGTACTTTTAGTTCAAGAAACGCTTACAAATACTCTAATAGTTAGTTAATAGTGAATAATTAATTAGTAATATACATAATTAATAATCTGATATAATTTTATTTTTCATCAAAACCATTTAGCGTGAAAAAAAGGAGAAAAAATCCGGAACACTCTGATATTTATTTATGGAACTTCAAGCGCAGCCGAGTTATGTTAATGACGTGAAAGCCGATTTATTAAACTTCCGAATCCTTTTTTTGTCAGAAAATTGACCATAAGCCCGTGACAAAAGTTATATAATTATGTTTTTTATTAAATATTATTTAACGCATTGGCCTTTTTTGCAACGGAAAAACGGAAGATTTATTACTCTTTTGCTCTTTTGCCCCTGCTTATGTGAAAAACGCATGAAAATTAACAAGCTATAAATTTCAACTAGTCTACAATAAACACGATAATTTGTTTAAATTATCTTTTATACATGTTATGTAAAAAATATAAAATTTTCACCTTCATTGATGGTGAAAGTTTTATGGCCAGAGTGCAATAAAAATTTCATTTTGAAAAATTTCTAGGTCGTGATGAAGGTAGTTTTTGTTTGCCTTATATTCCTCGTAATACCATGTACAGCATTTTCACCAGTCACATTATTCGAAAATGTTTAAACAATGTTTTGGTAAGAATTGGAGAAATGGGATTTTTTGAAAAATAAATAAATTTTATAGGCTCCGATTCGTGGAATTCAAAAAGTATTAAGGTTTTTCGATGTTCCGACGAAAGTCGTCAGAGAAGTCATGTATAAGACCATCCGCCCAAATTGACCGTTTACGATTTCATCGTTGTCGGAATGAGCCCTTCCGGATGCGTGATAACGAACCGTTTAACCGAAGATCCGAAGTTGAACGTTCTCCTCGTAGAAGCTGGAATGGAAGATAACGTCTTGACTGATTTACCGGCGTTGAATCCGTACATCCTTTCACAGATTACAGCTGGGGTTATCTACCTGAAAAAGCCACCGGCATTTGTACAGGTACGTCTTATTACAGAATCAAAAAAATTAAATTTTTCGCAGCTATGACCAACGGTATTTGCCCTTGGCCGGGCAAAGGGCCTGGAGGAGGAACGATTCTAAACGGCATGATTTACACCCGTGGCAATTCAGAGATTATGATAGTTGGGCTGCAGAAGGCAATCCAGGTAATCATTCATTCCTTATGTTATAAAGTGCAGCAGTATCCAAATAATGTAGAGCATTTTTTCAGGCTGGAGTTATAACGATTAGCCATTATTTTAACAAAGTGGAAAGAATGACCATTCCGGAGCTTCGTAATTCACCGTACCACGGGAACAGCGGATATTTATCAATTTCTTACGTCCCATACGTTACGCCTTTATTAGAGGCATTTATTCAAGCAGGGGAGTTCTTCGGATTTCGCCGTGTCGACTATAACGACGAATTCCCATATAGGGTTTTCATCAATTTCTTACGTCCCATACGTTACGCCTTTATTAGAGGCATTTATTCAAGCAGGGGAGTTCTTCGGATTTCGCCGTGTCGACTATAACGACCCGAACCCCCATATAGGGTTTTCACAGATTCAATCTTCGAGTGTTTTAGGAGAAAGGGAGACTTCCGCCCGGGCTTATATTGATTCGATTTGGAGCGGACTAACATGTATATTAGTATGAGAAGTAAAGTTTCAAAGTTGTTGATTGATAAAGAATCGTGCTTATGGTTTAAAATATTAAAAGAAGGGAAAGTTCATACAGTTTATGCAAAGAAAGAAGTTATTTTGTGCGCTGGAGCGTTTGGGACTCCTCAATTTTAATGCTTAGTGGAATCGGGCATAAAGATCACCTCACCGAATTGGGGATACCGGTGATCCAAGACCTCCCCGTGGGCGACAATTGATGGAACACCTTGGAATGCACGGGCTTACATTTTTGATTGACCAAAAAGTATCGCTTCAACCCTTAAAAATATTTCGAGATGCCATCACAAACTATTTGCAGTACGTTCTCCAAAGCAAAGGTATTTTAACTTCACTAGGATGCGAAGGAATTTCTTATTTGAAAACAAAATATTCAAATTCCACGGAAGATTATCCAGATATAGAATTATTGTTCGTCGGATCGGCTTTTAATGAAGATGGTGGAGTTTTGTTGAGAAGGACGTTTGGAATGAGTGATGAGACTTATGATTATACGTACAGGCCTATCGATGGGAGGCCTGCGTTTTCGATATGGCCTATGCTTCTGTACCCTCAAAGTCGTGGTTACGTCCGTTTAAAGGATAAGAGCCCGATAAGTAAAGTGAAAATTTATCATAACTTTTTGACGGAGAGAATCGACAGACTGATATTGTGAAGCCATTAAAGCTGCCATAGCGTTGACGGAGACGCCGCCTTTTCAGAAATACGGTGCCAAACTTTGGGACAAACCGTTACCGCAGTGTGTTCAATTTCCATTCGGGTCTGACGCGTATTGGGAGTGTCGTCGTCGCTTTTCCTACTCAATGGCATCACCAATCGGGGACTTGTAAAATGGGTACTGTGGTCAATCATCGCCTACGCGTTTACGGAACGACCAGCCTTCGTGTCGCCGATGCTTCGATTATGCCGACTATCATCGGCGGCCATACGCAGTCCGCGTCTTACGTCATCGGTGAAAAAGCTGCTGATCTCATCAGAGAGACTGGCTACTGCCAAATCACTCGTAAATTAGTCAAGCCCTTTGAAACCATATGTAGCGTTACCAATGCCAAAAATGTGATACTGTCAAATTTTTGTTTACATTAAACTTAGCGGATTTAGTCAACTGCACCTTGAGATGTAACTCCGCTAAGTATAAAATTGGAAATGGAAACTCCGCCAATCTGTAAAAATATTAAGGTGGTGTTGTTTGAAATTTTGTGTTTTGATGATGGAAAAATCCTTTCATAAGCTTTTATAATTTGTTTGTTGAACCTCTGATAAGAAAGTGGGAAGGATGGAAAGTTTTTGTTTTTTATACACGAGGACAGGAAATATTTTCCAGTTTGCCAAAATCCGACCGCTGACAAATTAAAGGGGCCTCCACATGTTCCCCGAGGGCCACAAGTTGGGCTTCTGCAGGGCGGTAAATAACAATATTCGACCTCGAGATTTACCGTCGCACGAGTTCGGTCGGTAGGGTATAATGAAAGCCTTCGGGGTCTCATGAGAAATCCGGGGGCCTTTCTGTTTGTATGTTGTGTCCCTCCACCTCCTCCTTCCCACCGCGCCAATTCCGTCGGATGACATACTACAAGCTTCCTCGAGCCTCCTTCATTAGTTTAATGCCACCTACAAGAGCACAATGTTGGCGAAAACCTTTCTGCATGATTAACCTCTGGGGATTTGAGGACTCGAAACTAAATGGGATTTTCCAGAACGTGTCAATTGTTCTTCCGAAGAGTTTTGTTTATATGACACCCTTAAAATACAACATTCCAAAAATCAAAATGTTCCATCAAGAAAATTTCTAAAAAATCTTTTAAAAGCATTGAAGCCTTTTGCACTTTGCGAATATAGTAATGTGAATCCAACTTTCTCCTTTAAAAAAATTTAGAATTTTTCCTCGGCTTTTTTGACAGAGAAACCCCATTAAAAGAGGTCCGCTTGCTAAAATATTTGAAAATCACTGCTCTAATTATGATTTATAGAAACAAGTCACTGCCGACCAAATAAAGTCTTCCGGCTTCCGCGAGCCTGAAGCGTAAACTGATTCTTTCTCTTCAGGTTACTCCCAAGTGAAAGCCACTTAAAATTCTTCGCGTAAAATAGATCATAATGAAATCTCTCTTTCCGTTAACGATTTTTTCTCTCTTCACTCGGACACTTTAAATTGATGAGAAGTGTTTGAAAAATATTTTAAAGACATAAGATATCCCGAAAATAAGTAGACAGGAGAATGTACCAATTTGGTACTTGTTTAGAACCTTGTTACCTAACCTGATGATTTTAGCGCTTAAATAACCTAAAAGTGCTATTGATTGATATGATATCATATTCAGATTAAGTATTAGGAGCGGTCGTTTATATCAATTTTTTAGAATAAAAAAAGGGCTGATTAATGGTTGTCTCAGGGTTTGCATATAACGACGGGAAAATGAAATCTTTACTGAAAAATGAACGAATAAATTGAATCACTTAGGGGAGGCTGAAAAAAAGAGCACGTCAAGCAATTTGTTAAACTGGTGAAGAATTAAACGGTTTGTAGGTAGAGGTGGGAGGCAATCAATTTATTGTCCGGGGTATTTTGATTAGATAAAGGTTTCTTAAAAAATCGTCGATTCCCCCGAGGTGAACGGAACCCCGCCGCCGCCGCGCCGTCCGTAATCAAATGAGAGGGGTAATGACATGAGCGGGGAGTTAACTGGCAATTATCCGAATGATGCGCCCCCTCTGGGGAAGACCCGGGCCCGAATTTGGATCCTAAACCGCACAATTTCACGGTGTTATCCATGGGAAAGGAGGGTTAGTTCGCCACATTACTGTCAATGTCATGTATATAGTGAAAACGGCGAATTAATGCCCCCTTAACGTTTGACCCAATTTCCGTTTCAACCCTAAAATTATTGAAACCCCTGTAGCTCAATTACATCATTTACATTTTTCGCCCTTAATGAAACTTTTGAAAGAAGCAATCACCGTTTGTTACAGTTATACAACTGACCACTAATGATACAGCCTCGCCCTTGAACCTGTCTCAACACTTTCTCCGAGCGAATAGTTTGAAAGTTGCGTAACATTGTCGAACTTGTAGCTTCAGGATAAACTAAATTGGTTTTCTTATTCAAAAAGATAATTAAAATGACACTATAGATTTTGCTCTTGAGCTATAAACCGCATTATTGGCCTCATAGTATTGAACTGCAACTTGGACGCGAAAAAAAAAAAAAAAAATCGGTTCTGAAGTTCTGGAGCTACCAGAGTTACTACTGGAGTTAAATGGAGTTGTCCCCGACGGGATCTTCCTCAAAGGAGTGAAATATCACGATTTTTTTCCTTCCAGAAAATGTGCCAAGGTAAAAAAAAAAGTCTTCGCCGAGGCAGGCCTCTCAGAACGGGCGTGAACAGCCCAAATTGCTCCGTATTTTCGGGGAAAAAAAGTGTTAAGAAACAAAAATTGGAGAATTTTCTGAAAATTTGTCTAAAAAAAACCGCACATGGAGGGTAATTCAATATTTTTTCTTTGAGAAAAAAAAATGTTTTCATCGAATCACTTTTTCTGACGATTGTAAGAGAAAAAAAAATTTGTCAAATCTTTTTTTTTTAGAGTGGCTACATATTAACAAGAACGACACCTGAGGGAGAGAACCCCTTTCCGCTACCAAGGGTCTAATTCAGTTTTTACGAACGCAGGAATTACTCGGAGATTTGTCACTGGATTAAAAAAAAAAAGTTCATCGAAAAGGCCGAAACATATCCAGGAGCAATTAACATGTCCACCCCCTTCCGATCTTTCCATTTTTAGGCATTTTATCTTCTTTTTCTCTAACACGAAGCCCTTCCTTTGCATCCTCTTGGGAAATGATACTCTGACCCTAGCAGAAGGGATTTTTTATTGGATTTATCTCCGTTGAACTTAGGTAATAAACATGTCTGAGTTTGATCTGTGGTCCTTTTTTTTTTCTCCTCTCTCCCGTATTCTCCACGGGTTTTCTTCCCCGAAAAAATGAAACACGGCTTTTGTTTTTAAATTACTTTGTGTGTTCATCCAGAAAAAAAAACTCGTTGAAGCAATTTAAAACGATTCCTGCATCAAAAGCTACCGGAAATTATACTCTTTTGTAAAAAATTATAAGGCGAAAGCGAAAAGTGGTCCAGAATGACCATTTTTGTTTTTGATAAATTTCTTTATTATGTAATATCTGAAAGTTATCAATCTTCCTTAAGAAACCTGTTTTTCAATACAAATATACGACCAGTATTTTGTCGAAAAGAAATGGAATTTTTTTGACATTTTTATTTTAGAAACGATCGAAAATCTTTTTGTCAAAAGGAGAAAATCTTGTTTTTAAGGTCACTGGAAGTGAAGATGTTATGAAATTTCCTATTTAAGGAAATAGTCACCTGACGAGTCCATTAAGCCGAAACCGGTAGAACATTCGCTTTTTAATTTTTTCTTCCACGTATGGTATTTTCTATCCCCACAAAAAACACCCCGTGTAAAAACACCCCGCCTCGCAAAATCCTTTTACATCAGCCGGAAAAAGTTGTGATATCAACTTCCCCGCCCTCAAATGAGCGAGAAGAGTCGATACGCCCGAGTGGTAGGTACGATGATGTGAGAAGCATGATGCCCGTGCTCCCGTTTTCAATGCTCCCCTTGGCGGCATCGCGAAATGTTTGTTTACAGGGACGTAGTTAAGACGCTGTGCGTTCTTCGGGAAAAATCGTTATGATTCAAACACTCAGACATACGTAGATGAAGGCGTAGTGTCATGTGTGAGTACGGGGGGGGGGGTATGTGTATGTATGTGTATGGGGTGTATACTAGTGATTAGTTAGGAACTCAGAGATAACACAGTAATTCTTAAGCGTTCCAGGACGTTCCAGGGCTTGATAAATAACGGCAATCACTGATACAAAGCATTTCGCGATGCCGCCAAGGGGAGCATTGAAAACGGGAGCACGGGCATCATGCTTCTCACATCATCGTACCTACCACTCGGGCGTATCGACTCTTCTCGCTCATTTGAGGGCGGGGAAGTTGATATCACAACTTTTTCCGGCTGATGTAAAAGGATTTTTGCGAGGCGGGGTGTTTTTTACACGGGGTGTTTTTTGTGGGATATCATATCTTTTTGTAGTTTAAATTCAAATGAATCGTAAAACTCCTAAAAGATGGGCCTGACACAAAGATCAATTTATGTTTTATGTTTCGTTCTTTTTTCGTCAGTTCTTTCGTTCTTTTTAGGATCGAATTTACCTTAAGGGGTCAGGAAGACCCATTTCCGAAATCCGACCTCTGGTGTAAACGGATGTACAGAAGGCGCCTCAGACTAACTGACGATCGAAAAATGATCACTGGTCAAATTGACCCCAAGGGGTCTGGAAGACCCATTTCCGAAATGCGACCTTATGGTGTAAATCGGTGTACAGCCGGCGCCACAGACAATGATCACTGGTCAAATTGACCCTGAGGGTCTGGATGACCCATTTTCCGAAATCCGTCCTCATTACTATCTCCTCATTGCTAAACTCAGAAGGAAGCTCTGTGCACAATTTCAAGTCGATTGGTCTCTCCAGGCTTGTACCCGTTAAAGTGGCTAAAATTACCCTAAAATTTCAGTTTTTTGTTCCTAACTTTTTTTAAGTTAAGATTTCGGGGTAAATCTTTCAAAAGGCACTGGCTCAAGTGAAAGGAAGCTCTGTGCAAAATTTCAAGTCAATCGGTGCGCTAGGAGAGGCTGTAGCCTTGTCTAGCTGAATAAGAAGAGAACACGGTAAAGGCGAAAAACCGGGTTTTCAGACTTTTACATCTCGGCTCTCTGTGGACCGATCGACTTGAAATTTTCAGCGTTTACTCATATAATATCAAAGTAAATCTGTAGCAAATTTCAAGTCGATCGGTCCACAGGGAGCCGAGATCCAGATACCTGAAAAACGCAAATCGTGACGTCCAGTAAACATACACTTGGTAGGTACCGTTTTCTGACGTCTTCGGACTGGGTGTTGCTTGGCGGGGCGGAACGCTGCCGCGTTCCTAGATATCATAATTTAAACTCATTGCATCGAGGGTATCGCAAGAGCTTCTTTTTGAGAATCAAGTGAAGAAGTAAACTGATCTCGAGCTGGCCCGAACGGCAATATTCATAGAGGAGAGCATACATTTTTTACAAGCTTTCTCAAAAAGAAGTTTAATTCTTTGTTCCAACCGCAGTTTGAAACTGGTTTGAAACTCCTGGAGCATGAGCAGAAGGATTTGCACGTCTAATTAGAGGTCGTTTAAATCGTTAGTCCGTCAAATCTGAAGTCATCTGATGTCAAGTTTGACGTGAAAATCCTTCTGCGCATGCTCCAGGAGTTTCAACCAGTTTTTACGGTTGGAACAAAGCTATTGTATTACCCTCCATATCAAGTTTTTGGGAGAGGCTCCATCAGACAGGAAAATTTAATAGTGATTTTGACAGATCATGAGATTGTCTCTGGTGCCGGCCGTCCGTCCGAATTTGAATTCGAAAAAAAAATTTTTTTTTCGACTTTTTTTTTCTTCAAATTTTGGGTAAAGCACTGGATATTTTTAAGAGAAACTCCGTGAAATTTGGGGAAAATTGTGGCCATCTAGTCTTTCGGATAAAAATGACGGACGTCCGCCACGATAGACAACCATGTGATCGGTAAAGAATCAATTTTCCTTTTCAGGGTCGAAGACTTCCTCCCTAAAATATGACATGGAGGTAATACAGTAACTTCTCCTTGAGAAAGTGTGTTTAGCCTGTAAGTAAATTGGAACTGACAATAAAAATATAATAAAACGAGCATATTTTCCTTTTTCCCCCTTAATAAACAGTACAAATCCGTGGCAATAAACAGTCCTCGGATTATTATAATTCCATACATCGCGTTTCCCACCGACGCCATAAAATGCTAAGCGACGTACCGACTGGGGGCTGTAATATGATAATACGGCGGCTTGTTTTAAATTAATGCAGGAGAGAATTGGGGCGGAGGATGAACCAGAGGCACTGTGGTAAATTTATAAGGGCGGGAAAGAAGAGGGTGAAGCGGGGGCACATGTGTATTGCGCCCTCGGGCTACCCTGTCAATGTTCCCAATGTTACCAGATAACATGCCCGAATACAACCGAGCATAATTAACAGAATTCACACCTTCATACGTCTCCCTTCGAACATGGTTCAAGTTTTTAAATAAACATACTTCCTTATCCACCAAACAATTTATTTAAATATAATCCTGTTTCGAAATTTTATAACTCAAGGACAAGGATAATCTGTCAAAGTGTCATAAGACAAACATCTTCCATTAACGTTATATAATTTTTATAAAAAAGAAACCAAAACCGTCAAACAATCTAAAATTGATTAAACAATTATACAGGAGGAGTGTAATTTACGCTGAGGGTTTTCATGTTTGTCAGCCACTAGTTATGTCGCTTACAGCTCTACGACATGCTCTTATTAAGTAAATTAATTATACATTTTTATTAGGATGCTCCGGACAAAAAAAAGATAAATGGAATTGTAAATAATTGATAACCTCTATGTTTCTTCATGTTGAATCTGATATAAACAAAACCCTTATTTAAAAAAATATCTTTAGAACAATCAAAAATTAAGTCCAATTACAAAAATTTATACACGAAAATAATTTTAAAGCATTTTTAAAAAAGAAAGTTCTTTGTTTTTTATGATGTTATCTTTTGTTAGGTGGATAAAAGAGGAGAAAGTACGATTAATAATTTTAGTAGATTCTCAAAGTCTATTATCACTTTTGATTGGGTTTTATAAGGGTGTGAGAAGTATAGCGACAAAAGGGTAGTTTCAACTATCCAATCTAAACCATCCTAAAAGAGAAGGGTGGGCTTGGACGAATTGTCCCAAATCCCAAGGCTCATTAAGAAACCTAGTGGTCACTCCCAGTTCGATATTAAACTCATCCGGCTCATCATCATTTAATTAACTCGAGACCTCCTTTCTTAGGGGTACAAATAGTGTTCAAATAAGTTCAATTAACAGGGAATCTATTTTAATAGTTATTCCTTTTGTTAAATAAATTAAGCGTCCGTCTAGATGCTGCTATAATCCTTCAAATAAAAGGAATCCTTTTGATTTCCCTCCTTCATTTAAAGATTGGTATTTAAGTACCTTAAGACTCCTCGAGGGGAGGGCGCTCATTGGCTAAATAAAAGGAATCCTTACGATTTCCCCAGTTTTTTCAAGGTAGCTATTAAGGAATGCTCCAACTGACATAACGAAAAAGAGATGCTCAAGGTATTCTTTTGATTAAGAAGAGTTAAAAGGAACATTTTCAATTATTCTTGTTTTTGTCAGCCGGAGTTCTAATTTATTTTTTTAGTTTAGTTGAGGATTGCGGCTATTGAAGAAAATTCCAGGTTAATGTGACATTTTTATTTATTCCGACGTTTCGGCTGGTTCCCAGCCTTCTTCAGGGTATTCATTATCAGACATCAGGTAACACGGTTGGGGTATATAAAAAATGTGGTAAGTAAAACAACGAAAAAATTAAATTAAGATAATGACTAGACTTTGTTGTAGAAGTTTAAAAATTTTTGGTTTAAAACGTATAAATAAATTAAATTTAATAAATAAATAAAATAAGCGTAATTTTTTAAATAAATATTATCACATGTTGTCATTTATAGCTGAATTTTCTTCAATAGCCGCAATCCTCAACTAAACTAAAAAAAAAAAAAAAAGTTAAAAGGAACGTTTTCTAATAGGGAGTGTATACGTGTCGACATAATGCGGTTCGCCATAATGCATTTGACTATAAAATAGCAGATATCGCTATTACCGTTCACCATAAAAATCTGCCACTCAACATAAAGAAATATTCGAAAACGTTTAACATGCATTTGAACATAACACATCTCACCATAAAGAAGATATTTAACACTTGTCGTTTTCACATATTTGTCGTTTCTGTTGAACATAAAAAAAAACTGATATTCTAATTTTTATTGCGTATGAAGCTTGATTTTAGTAATAACCAATAATGGAGGAAGTATGACCGTGATAATGGGTATCTCACCACGCGTTTCGGCTTAAAAAGCCTCGTCAGGTGAGCTATTCCCTCTATCACAATCATTCTTAGGGTTCACAGTAAAATGAAGAATAATTGTGATCGAGGGAATAGCTGACGAGGCTTTTTAAGCCGAACGCGTCGTGAGATACCCGTTATCACGGTCATTCTTCCTCCATTATTGGTTATTAATAAATAAAGAAAACTTTCATTTGAAAGAACTTTTCGTTTCGCCATAAAACTATTTTTGTCGTTTGGGCATAATACATCTCACCATAAACTAGGGACAGCCAAAAAGCAAGCCTACTTTCGCCGTTTCAAACGCGATTATGGCGAAACGACAAAACATTAAAACTTCAAAGTTCACCATAATGCAATTCGCACATCTTCGCGAGAGGAAAATATTAACCCCCTTGTGTTATAAAACGAGCTGATCCCATTGGCTGCCTGCTTGCTTTTCCTAGTTTATGGTCCAATGCTTTATGTTGAATTGCATTATGGTGAACTGTCAAGTTTTAAGGTTTTTGTCGTTTCGCCATAATCGGCGAAAGTAGGCTTGCTCTTTCGCTGTCCCTACTTTATGGTAAGATGTATTATGTCCAAACGACAGAAACAGTTTTTATCGCGAAACAACAAGTTTAAAGAGAGGCATTTATGGTGAGAAGCGTTATGGCGACTTGCATTTATTCAAAAGTTGTTTATGGCGAAACGCTTTATGTTGAAATGCATTACGCTCAAAATTTTTGAACTTTTGAGAGCTTTGTTCAATTGCATAGCGCCGAAACGCATTGGCGAACTACAGATTTTTTATGTAAAACTGCTTTAGGGAGAAATGCGTTATGTTGAACGGTGTTCACCCCTAATAGGGATTCTTGAACGGTTGACCAATATTTAAAGGTTAGACAAAACAAAAGGATTTTTTCTCCTTCAAAAATCATTTTTGTCATTATTGTGCAACTTACAATGGAAAAAAATATTTATGCCTAAAACAAACAAAACACTTTAGAGTTAGAAGGTTAAAATTTATGATGTAACCTCAAAGCCATAAACTGAGTAATTCTATTCCCCTCCGCCGTATTAATTTCTTCCTTCTTAAGTGGATTTCGATGAGATTAAAGGAAGGGGGTCCAGGAGGAAAAAGGATAAGGTTGGGGGAAAAAAAGGAAGTACCGGGAGGAAAGGGGCGAAAGGAGGCGATAAAGTATTCAATAGGGACTTTAGAGCCGAACTCTACGCTGAAATATTTAAAGAAGGCATTGTTTATCAGGGAAGCATAAGGAATTTTATTATGATGCCATTTTTCCCCTGGACCCATCCCTGGGGGACTCTCGGAGTTAGGGAAAACGGAACGCCTTCCAATATTCATACTCGCTACTTGTAAAAATACATCGGCCTCAGGAAATGGATTATGTCTAATTTTAAAAATAAAAAAGCTGAAGTTTAATTAAATTAAAAGAATATAAGAAACGTGAAGAGGGTCACGCGACTTCTTTTTGTCCATTTGTTTTATTTTTAATATAAAATCCGCCCATTATACTAACTAATTAAAAGTTATATAGGCCCCGCATGCTCGACATTTCATTAATTAAAACGCACGATTGAAAAACCGGATGGGTTAATTAAAAGCGACCTTGGCGAAGGTCAACAGGTCGATGTTTTCAATTTTTTAAAAAAACAATCGGGGGGAAAAACCACCGTGGTTTAGTGAGGGGTGGAAATGAGTAATAAAACGTTACTTATCGGACCCATGAGAGGCCGGTGAAAAACGGTAAAATGCATTTTCCAATTGCAGCTGCACCGTTTCAAAATTTAAATCAAATCACCCTCGAAGGGTACTTTTATCAAAGTTGTTTACGATCCTTGATTAATCGTTTGAGAGCGACTAAAATTTTTTTCTCTGCTATGGAATTTGATGAATATCGGCAATTGTTACGGGAAAATATGACGGACGGCTAGCACCACAGACAACCTCATGATCGGCGAAGATCACTAATCATTTTTCCTGGAAGATCCTTTTCGAAAAACCTAGGGATCTTTGATAAGTTAAAGTACTAGTCTGGAGCTGGCCCCGACGGGAACTTCCTTAAAGAGAAGTAACAATATAGGAGGGGGAAGTATATGGGAGGGGAAGTATAACGGAGTGGGAAGTATGTGGGAGGGGAATTATAACGGAGGGGGAAGTATAACGGAGTAGGAAGTATATGGGAGGGGAAGTATAACGAACGGGGAAGTACTAAGTTTTTTTTGTAAAAAAAAAATTTTCAAAGTTTTTTTCGAAAAATTTTCCGGGTTTTCCTTTTTTTTTTTTTTTTTTCTTCGAAAAATTTTCTAAGTTCTTTTTTTGAAAAATTTTCTAAATTTTTTTGTCCAAAAAAAAAATTTTTTTTTTCAAAAATTTTCAAAAATTTTCTGGAAGACCCTTCCCCAAAAACCCGACGTCGAGGGTATCGCAATAACTTCTTTAAGGAAGTTAAAAAATTTTTGGGCCAAATCCCATGTGTTAATAATGTAGAACATAGAATACAAAAGGATAATATTTAAATTTTATTGTAGCCATGTCAATAGGAAAGGGTGTCGATGAAGATTTAAAGGAGTTAAAAGTAAAACTGGCGAAGACGGTTTCGAGATTTAATTATCTCCAGAAGAAGAATCACAGCCTTCCGAAGCCGTCGAAAAATAAAGACTTGGAGCTTCTGACAGGTCAAGTCGTTTTGCAGCAGATGAGACTTCTTTTTGACGATTTACAAAAATAAAGACCGAGATCGAAAAGAAATTCGCAGAAATCGTCCACGGTGACATCGGAGGAGTGAATGAAGCGAGGCACCGTCTTGAAAAAGTCAGAAACGATTATATCCGTCTTCTTTTCGACGTGGAGGAAGGTCGTAAATTGATTTTTGAATTGAAATCTTATTTAAATGGAGAAAACACATGTGAAGACACACCTGAAAATAATCAGTCGCCAAAAAGTTTGGATGAGATATCGCAGGAAAACACGACGCTCGTTTATCAATGTCAGATCACTGATCCGGCGAAAGTCGTCGTTCAAAACGTCGAAATGAAACCGACGAACAATGGGCCACCTGCGTTATCGCCTCCTCAAAAAGTCCCACAAGAATTAGACCCATATCTTTCCTACATATTCAAAATCGAAAACGAAAATATCGTTTTGAAAGATCAAATCGACAACCTGCAGAGTGAACTGAGCAAAGTTTCGACTAATTTCAGCCAGTTGAACGGAAGCCTGGGGACTGTTTCGAATGAAAACAAAGTGAGGAGGAGTGAACTCGAAAAGTTAAATGAAGACGTCAAAAGCTTGAGAGATAGAATCTGCGTCGCTGATAAAAAAGCCTCAGATGAAAGCGTCAAAAAGAAGGAAATGGTGGAGTTTAGCCCGGATAAAGTGATGAAGCTCCAATCCGAACTGACCGCAGCCCTTAAAAAAAGTGAAGGGTTCCAAAAAGAACTCAGAGAAGCCGTCGACGTAATTAGGAAGCTAACGAACAACTCGAAAGCAAAGAGAGAGAAATCGACAACTTACAAACGGCGAAATATTCTTTGGAAAAGATCTGTTCGAAGGAAACGGAAAGGCTTAAAACGTCCAAATCTCAAGAGGTCGAATTAGCTCAGAAGCTTCTTGAAAAAACGTATCACATAGAAAACCTTTTATCGGAAAATGGAGAGTTGAAAAGAAAAGTCGACTCGATGTCAATCGAAATTGAAAATTTAGAAAAGAAAAAAGAAACTTTTAATAAAAAGAAGGAGGAACTGACTAAAAAATTAGAAAAACTTTTATCCGAGAATACCGAATTAAGTAAATCCATAGAAGATACACGTTCGGAATTGACGACATCCAAATCGATTTCAAAGAGGTTCGAAAATAGCCTTAAAAGCGAACAGAGAAACCATTCGAACACGCGTTCCGAACTCATGAAAGCCCAGAAAGAATTGTCGACGTTTCAAAAGAAATTCAACGCTCATAAAGTCGAAAAAGAGAATGCGAGGGAGAAAGCTACCAAGCTACTCGTCGAGGTTGAAAATATCGGGAAGAAACTTAAAGATTACGAAGACAAGAAAAACTCATTCGAAAAACAAGTGAACGATCTTAAAAAGGCCATGGAAGAAATGAAAGAGGAATACGAAAGGAAATTTCAAGAGCAAAAGATGGTTTTGGAATATTCAGAAAACCTCCGCAAAGAATACGAGTACATGTTGAATGAGCCAGCGAAAGAGATAGAAGAACTTAAAAGTCAGATGAACGAGTTGACCAAAGCGAATAATTCATTGGCAGAAGAATGCGTGAAAATAGGCCAAGAACATTTCAAATTGCAATATGAGAAAACGGATTTATTAAAAAAAGAAGAAATGTTGGAAGACACGATAAAGAGTTTGCGTACTGAAGTTGACGAGCTGAAGAATCTAAGGGTGGCTCAAACTTCAGAAATCCGTCATCTGGATAGCATTCTGTGCCAGTTGAAAGAAGAGAAAATAATTGCTGATTCTCAAATAAAATCGAACGAACGTCGAATAACGAGTCTCATGGAGCAGAATAAGCAGCTCGCTCTGGACGCTCAGGAGAACGAAAGAGGGAAGTCCGAATTGAAAAAAGAGCTTGAAGAAACGAAATTTAATTTGAGAGCGGTCGTAAACGAAAATTTCAATCTAAAGCTTAAAATGGGTGAGCCACATTCAGATTCGACGGAGACGACATCGACAAGCAAGAGTCGACCAGCGACCGTTATACCGAGTAAAAAAATCGTCTCATCAACGTATTTTACGGACAGTTCGACCCGCCGGAGCACCGTAAAGACAGCCCTCGAAGACCCCCTTCTAAAAAACCTTCGACGACCGAACGCAAAAGGTGCGGTATCTTAAAGTGGCCGACGTGTAGCACCGCTCCCGCAAATATCGACGGACTATTGGATCTCAACGTCTACAATTTAGAGTTCGATGTAAGAAAAGATTTCATCGCTTCCACTTTCGACGTCTCCGACTGCGACGACGGCTTTCAAAACGTATTCACGAATCCCATACGGGAAACGAGGTCTTTCAACAAATTGACTGATTAAACACTTTCATACAACATCTCTTTCTTTTAAAACTAAAAAAAAAAAACTAAAATTAAATCCATATGCCAAAATATTAAAAATAAAGAAGCAGATGGATCTTAAAATACTTTCCTCTCCTTTTCATTGGTCAAGAAAAGGGAGGAACACACTTTGTGCTCATTTTCCATTATCTAGCGCCTAGGAACTCCTTTATTCGGTGTTTAGGTCATTTTCAGTTAAAAACATCCAGTTTTGCATACTTTTTGGGCTTTTTTTAGGGCGTTTTGCCCGATAAACACTTTTTTGGACGTCCTGTATTGTCCTTGGCCCAAGAAACAACCTTTTCAAGGCGTTTTCTGCAATTCATGGGAATAAAAGCACACTTTTCGGGAAGGTTACCCCATGTTCCTGCAGAACTTATTTTAAAAACAAGCCTTTCTTTTGAGAAAGTGGATTATAGAAACAAAAGGCTTAAGAAAAAGAAAGGCTTTTAATTCAAATTAGACTCCACTTCGAGCAGCTCTTTCCACGAGCGGCTTCTCGTAGGCGGAGGAGGTCGTTCGGAAACGAAAACTGGCGGATCATCATGTTCTACCGAAGCGTTGTACTGATTATACCGAACTTGCTGGTCATCCATTCCTTCGCAAATGCTCCGGCAGCCATCGGTGTCTAGCAAACCGTAACATTCTTTTCTAAAGTTACTTTGACTTCTCGACAAATCGTTTTTGTCCCGACAAACTCGAAACTTCGTCACTTGATAATTCACTGGACACATGAACTGATTAAGTTGATTTTGAAGCTCATAATTGGACTGTTTTTCACAAAAAAGAGCTTTATTCGTCCTTTCTAGCTCTTGTAATAAATTTATTTTGTTCTCTTCCATTTCTTGAAGTTTTTCAGCCAAAATCGCTTCTCTTTCTTTCAAGTTTCTATATTCAGATTCCAATTCGCCCACTTTGCACTGAGCACAATCCCTCTCTTTTTTAACCATAGAGTATTTACATTCTAGGTCGCGATATTCACTATCTTTTCCTTTTTTAAAACTCTTTATACATTCTAAATCGGTTTTTAAGTCCTTTATCTGATTTTGGGCTTCATTATATTTTTTGGAAAGTTCTATTTTTTCGTATTGAACTTTGAGGCTTTCTTGGCTTAATTTTGATGTTTCTTCGCTTTGGGATCCGATTATTTTTTTCATATCTTCCACCTGTGATTGAAGACGTTCAATTTCTTTTTTAGGACTGAAAGTTTTTCTTCTAATTTTTTATTTTTAGATTCTAATTTTTTTATCTGAGATGAAAGCTCGCAGACCTTTTTTTCTTCATGTTTTTTAACGTGTTCGATTTCTTTTTCTAACTTTTTTACTTTCTGAATGTTTTCTTCGTTTATTTTGTCTTTTTCGTTCATCATTTTGTCAATTCGTCAACCCTTATGAGAAGTTCGGCCGCTTTACCTTTGGCGACGTCTTTTTCATTCAAAAATGCGCTTATTTGGTTGGTTTTTTCTTCATATTCTTTTTTGGCATTATCAAGCTCTTTTTGGTCGATTCATGCGATAATCTTTTTTTTCGAGTAATTTACGGAGACGTTTTTCACCTAAAAGCCATTTTTCAGATTCGCTCTGCAGTTCATGAAGTCTGTTCGCCAACGCACTCGTTTCTTCAAGAAGCTGCCTTTTTTCAAACGCTATCATCTCTTTTTCTTTAGCGATTTTTTGATTTTCTAATTCCAAATTGCGCAAATCGTCGTTCGTCTCGTCTAGAGATTTCCTTATTTTTATATTCTGAGATAATAACTCGTCGTATTCGTAGCTTTTCTCAAGTAATTTCTGTGCGGCTTCGACTTCTTGCGTTTTTGAAGTTCTTAGTCTTTCAGATTCTTTTTTGTATGCTTTATCGATTGTTTTTAGGGCTTCTTGATATTTTTTTATTTCTTTATCTTTATGTGATAGAACACTTTCTACGTCTTCAAAGGAATTTGTTTTTTCTTTTTTAGTCAAATATGAAAATTCGTCATCGGAATTAGGCTTTTCGATTAGTCGTCGGATGTCTTCTAAATCGTCCAATGAAATTTTCTTTTCGTTTCTTCTTCTTCGATTTTGCCTCTTTTTGCGGATAGTTTCTGATTTCGGAAGTGTCGATGTTGGCAGCGATAGGGCCGATGAATGCGGTGTCTTCTTTTCCTCGCGAGCTCGGAGTTTTTATGTCGATGTTGGCAGCGATAGGGCCGATGATTGCGGTGTCTTTTCCTCGTGATGAGGTTTTGATATCCATATCGATGTCAGCACGGATGGGCCCGATATTTTTGACGTTTTTCTGGCTTTGCTCTTTCGATAATCGCCCTTCGGCTTTTACCCCGCAGCTCTTTTTGTCACAATTCTGCGCGCATTTGTCTTTTTTCAATTCTTCCTTGTAGGTCGACATAACGAGAAAAAGTCATCTTGTAAATTTTTGATTTGCTTTTTTAAATTACGATTTTCAGATTCTAAATTTGGTTTTTTTGGAATCCGACAGACAGCAGGAGATGGGATCTTAGGGATGACAGGAAATGAGCCTTCTGAAGACCCTTTGGAATGAGTGCAAACCCAAGATTTGGTCATTTTTGGCTTAATACGTGCTGAACTTCTGGACGAAGATGAAACTCGACACAGAAAAACATATGTCGAATTACTTTTTTTAACATCTGATTTATCCATTTTCAAACTATTTTTAAGTTTTCGAATTTGTTATGCCCTTCTTCAATTTTGTCCAAAATGGTTAAATAGTCGCTTTTGACGAGATCCAACTTACGTCTGGCTTCCGGCCTGTTAGAGAAACTTCTTTTTAGGACGTTTTCAAAATGTTTTTCGATGTCCACCTTCAAGTTTTTTAAGTCGTCAAAAAGAAGTTCTGTACGCTGGAAAATTATTTGGCCGGCGATCAGCTCCGCTTCGTTCGAATGCGATCGTATCAGGTTCGCCTTAAGATCTTCGATTTCGCTATCGACTATTTTCATTCGAGAAACCGCCTCTTCCAAAGCCCTCATGATTACTGTTTTTCCATTAGAAGGATCTTTTTCTTAATTTTTTAAAAAAACAATAATTTCTACATTGGATTCATGATTAAATAAAAGACATATGGAGTAATATTAACTTCCTTAAAGAAGTTATTGTGATACCCTCCATGTCGGGTTTTTGGGGAGGGGTCTTCCGGGGTCCGGAGGGTAAAATCGAATATTGATCTTTACCGATCTCAACTTTGTCTGTGGTTCCGGCCGGCCGGCACTCCGTAGCATTTTTTCCGGAACACTTTACGGCCACAGTTTTCATCCGATTTTCACCAAATTCTTACACAAATTTCTTTAGCCGGTGAAGAAGAATATGACGAGGGCGATTTTTGAATTTCGAAAAAATGGCGGAGATATGTCTGTTTGAAATTTTAAAAAATTCGCTGCGGCCGAACCGTTAATCCGATTTTCACCAAATTTTCACCAATTACTCCTTATATTTTTTAAGAATTTTTGGTGCAAAAAAATTGCCACTTTTTAATTACTATTTTTATTAGTAGGGAGAAATTTCGTACTTCTACCCTTTACGAGAGGCACATCCCTAGGCCAAAGAGCCCATTATTTCTACCTTGAGACTTAGAAAATTTTTCGAAAAAAAGAACTTAGAAAATTTTTCGAAAAAAAAAAAAAGAAGAAAGAAAAACCCGGAAAATTTTTCGAAAAAAAAAAATTTTTTTTGACAAAAAAACTTAAAAATTTTTCGGAAAAAAAAAAAAAAAAGGAAAACCCGGAAAATTTTTCGAAAAAAAAAGGAAAACCCGGAAAATTTTTCGAAAAAAACTGAAAATTTTTTGAAAAAAAAATTTGTTTTTGGACAAAAAAACTTAGAAAATTTTTCGAAAAAAAAAAGTTAAAACTTAGAAAATTTTTTGAAAAAAAGAACTTTGAAAAAAAGAAAATTTTTCAAAAAAAAAAAAAAAAAAACCGGAAAATTTTTCGCTAAAACAAACTTGCAAAATTGTCCTTTATACTTTCCCTCCCTACTAAATCCCCTTCCTTTATACTTCCCCCTCCGTTATACTTCCCCCTCCCATATACTTCCCCCTCCGTTATACTTCCCCTCCCATATACTTCCCACTACGTTTTACGTCCCCTCCGTTATACTTCCCCCTCCTATATAGATACTTCTCTTTAAGGAAGTTTTCGTTGGAAGCTCTTCAAACCAGTACTTTTTATTTAAAATATGTCCTGATATTGGAGTGTACAAGATCAAACGGAGAAACTTTAGTTTGTCTATCACGTCCCCTTTATTTTCGTCCATGGGGAAGGTGGTAAAAGTAACAAACATTAGCGGTGTAGGGGAGAATATTAAGCAGTATCGTTCTCAATACTGTATGTGCGGTGACTCTGATCTTCTATTCCCTCTGGCATCACACGTCGACGGAATCTCCCTGACAGAAGCGAGGTATGCAAACCGTCATGACTTAAAACGTTGCGTGTCTGGGGGAAGAAAAAGAGGTCGTAAACAGTTCGAGAAGGTGGATTTAAGAGGGTTGCCTGAAAATTAAATTTGACTCGGTGAGAAATTGTCATTTTTATGGTGAGCGGTGGGTTTAGCGGGTAGTTTGAGTTTACGCCCACTCCCTGCGGGGACTTCACCAGCCTAATTCGAAGATATATTACACCACCCCCGCCCTTCTTTACTTCATTTTCTGACCTCTTTTATGCCGACCTGTCATTCGGACTATTTATGAGACGGAAACCGAATTGGAGGAATAAAAAATGAAGGGAAAAAACGAAAAATACGCTTCCATCGGTTATTTTTCCCATTTCACAAATGACAATATTGTTATAAAGGAATAGATGATTCTATTCTGCCATGGGATCAAGCTGCTCTTGTGCTTCGTAGAGAGGTTGGCAGCACTGTATTCCTCCTTTTTCGTTGCTTGAAATTAATTAAGCTCTTGGGAAAGAAGTTAAAAATTTATTTGTAACAATTTTTAAGTTTAAAATGAGTCCATAATAAATGCCGACCTTTTATTTTTGACCGAAATCATTTATTCTCTCTTTTATTTTTTTCTACGGTCAAATGAATTTTTCCTCCTCCTTTGGGGTTTTCAACTTTATCCATCAATACTGATTTGCAACAAATGGAATAAACTCTCTCTCGCAAATCTTCAGGGAATCGAAATGATGGGAATAAAAGGGAAGTTGATACTGGTTGGAGATTTTTCCTTTAATTTTATAATATCTACGGGGAGCGAGGGAGAGAAAAAAACGTAAAATTGGATGAGTCTCAAATCGTTTTCTGGGGGAATGGGGTCGAAACGCTTTTCCCGGAATAAGTCAATGAGCCCTTATGGGAATTGGTAGACTTTATTACCCGGTGTTCAGTAGGTGGAGTAGGGTTTGAAAGAGATCTTGAGTTAGTGTCGGTGAAGCCTATCGCTAATGACTGACCCTCTTCGGGAAATAAATCTCGAAAACCCACCCTCACACCGATGCTTGCGGATTTACCGTTTCTACCGGAAGCGAAAGAGGAGAGGGGGGATTTAAACTTTAGATTCCTTCGTATAAATCGAGAGGCGAGAAGACACTCCCAAGTGGCGTCGAGATGTAGGAGGCCCATGGGCCGTGCCAAACCACCTCTATATATGCTAATCACTATTTAAAAAACATTAGCCTCTTTTTTTCTTTCTTTATGCTGAACTTATCTCTTCCGGAGATTTCCGTTTTTCATTGTACTTTAAACGATCTCATCTTACGGTAGCCAAGTTTTGCATCGGGCTCAGGAATCGAAGTAAACGTCATTCATGTCAAGGGATGACCGAAGATTTAACGAGAAGGGAAGGATGGTAGTGTCAGAGGGAACCAGTAGCTCCCTATCAAGGTTTACCCGAATTTGGTTAATGGTTCATGCTCTTCTTTCGGGGGGACTTTTCGTATTTACAGTAATCACAGTCGACTTAGAAAATCGTTCATCCGTGGAACTTATTTTCCTGAATTCCGGATTCGCTTAGCTTGAGAAATCATTGATCATCGTAAGTCAAAATAGGCAGTTAATCATTTCGAATTTTTCCTTCCATCTTTTGAGAAAGGTTGGAGATGAAAAAAAAAAAGGTTACTCTTTGGAAAGTTGGAAAAATGGCCGCGCGGATCGGACGGTAAATATAATAAATTGTCTTTTACCCCCGCTTTTTCCACGGAACGATCATTTTTCATAACTCCTGTCGTATTCATCTTACACCTTGTTCTACCTGATCTGTCAGAGTCGGTCTCTAAACAGCGATGATTGATCGGACGGCTGACAATAGATGAACAGTGAAGATGAGAGTGAGAAAAAACAGAAAAGAAAAAAATTTTGGTTTTAAACGCCATTTTATTGATCTTGATTTTTTTGGGGGGCTTCAGGGGACGTCTTAAAACGTGTAAAGTTTCGGAAACAATCGTTTGTCCATTCTGGTCGCGATTCGACACTAATCTAACTTCACAAATTGCTTCCCCTTTTTCCTACGTGCCGGACAAAAGTTTTCATTAGAAAATTTTTAAGTTGTAGAACTAAAATGAAAAAGATCCGACTCTATTTTTGCCCTGACATCTTAACCTTTCTATAACGAAATAATTAATTAGGTATTAAGCGCTTTTCTTCCTGATAAGGAGGGTGAGGAATCCTCAATTTAAACTTTGTCTCGACGAGAAGAGCGTGGAAAGGCGCCGACAAGTGAGGTGGAGAGGAGCTTAGCGAGCGAAAAGGATGAATAATGTAAGTTTATCGCGGGCATGGGGACGTTAACTATGCATTCCCCGCGGCTTTTTGTCCTCCGCCTCGTTATAACGTGGATTAATATGGAATAATTAATATAGGAAACCTCTCTCGTTCTCGTTGCCCGGGATTATAACGCCAGTAAAGCTTTAATTCCTATGAATATCTGAGAAGGCTTGGAAACGAGTGTTTCAAACTTCAATTTTCGTTTTTGAAAATTATGAGGAAAAATTTTTTTTGAATTATTCCGTATACGAAAAAGAAGGGCCTCGAGGGACCCTCGGAAGAAAATTGTTACCGAGGCCCTCAAGATGTAGTATTTACCATAAATCATCCGGGAGACGCGGTCTGAATTATTACATTTAGGGCCGGCCTGTGTCCCACGAGGGTGGCGTGATGTGGCTGACCAACACCTCCACTGAATTGGTTCGCCCTTTTCCCTTTCTAACCCCCATTTCGACTCTCACCCCGCCTTAGATACAATTATAACGAAAAAGGGGCCAGTTTTGGACACGTCAGATGAACAATTGATTTTAAAATATGTAATTCAAAAGGATGTTATTGTAATAACCTTGTTTTTAAAAATGGATTTGATTTTAAAACCACCTCTTAGTTTAATTGACACACAGGAAAAAGGGCCAAAATCCCTGTAAGAACCGAGGTTTTATTAGACAAAAGTAAAAAAACGCTTCAAAATTCTGTAAAAACGGAAGATTTTTGGAGAATCTCTTCCCCCTCCTTTTTACTTCCCCCTCCATTATACTTACCCTCGTTTATACTTCCCCCTAGTTTATACTCCCCCCTCCTATATTGTTCCTCTCTTTTAGGAAGTTTTTGTTGGAAGCTCTTCAAACTAGAACTTTTTTTTTCCCTCTCATATTCACTATTCATCTTTTGTCAGTCGTCCGATCAGTCGTTGAAATGCATTATGCTCAAAATTTTTGAACTTTTGAAAGATTTATGTTTAATTGCATTGTGCCGAAACACATTATGGTGAACTACTGATTTTTTATGTCGAAATGCAGATTTTTTATGTTCAACTGCTTTGAGATGAAATGCGTTATGTTGAACGGTGTTCTTCCCTTTATATGAATAAGAACTGACATAAATTTCAGATAAAAAAACCAAACGGTTTCCGAGGAAAACGGGCTTATCCTTTTCAGGAAAACCTCATATCTTGAGAACTAATGATCCCACTGAGTTTTATACTTCCCCACTGTTGTACTTCCCCCTCCTTTATACTTCCCCCTCGTTTATACTTCCCCCTCTTTATACATCTTTTAGAAGGAACTAAACTGTACCTCTCTTAATAAAGGAGAAAAAACAGTGTAAGCCCGTTTTTTTTCGAAAATCGTTCGCTTTTGCTTTTGATGCCTCTTCTAAAGTTTTTTCGGCCGAAAAGGAGTAAGGGCCAAAATGCACCCCTTAACCCGCTGTAGCCTTTATTGGGTAAACCCAGAATAAAAACGCCCCAAAACTTCTAAATCTTCCTACTTTTAAGTGATTCTTCAAACGTCCGGATCAAATTGATATGAAGTAAATTTTGTGATTGAAGTATTTAGGGATGGAACGTGCCACTTGTGGCTCTGAGAGTGGGTTCATAAAACGTAATTAATTTTTGAAAGGACACTAATCAAGTTAGGAGAGAATCTGAGAGCAGTAAAAAGGGGCGAATGGAATAATTGGAAGGAACATCTTTTCTACCCTCCCCGCGTTTTTCCGTCGAGGTTATAAAGTCCGGCTCTTGTAAACGCATTACGGGAAGATAAATAACAATAAATCTTCCAAGAGCCACCCCCTTCTCCTCCAGACAACCCCCCCGTCACTACGACCGGATGAACAAGGGTCTGACTCACTCCCTGGGGACATCGCCCAATCAAATATCCTCGAGGCATCTCAACAAATGTAGTTATTGCCTTTCTCGCTTTCGACTCTCACTAATTGGCTCCGCTCTTCTTTTAAATTGTTCCGACCTGGCACAAAACACAAAGCAAACATCGATCTTCTATTTTTGTTCCGCCAGTAAAAGGTCCCTTTTAAAACTTTTTGTTTTACTTCCAATTCCGCGATGTCTCTCATTTAATGAAATCATCGCTTGCCTCGACAAATCAGAAATTGCAAAAATGATGGAAGGTATCTGGAAGTGAAATGAAAAAGTTGTGTTTGGACCCCAAAATATTTTCCCTGTCTTTTCTATTTGTAGGGAAAGTGAAAACCCATATTTTATCTCTGTCAAAAAGTTAGCGTTGACCCCTTCCCTTTCTGTTCTCCAAGTATCCCCTTATTTTTCTTTCCATCCAACACACGTATATTTCTTAGTTTTCTAAGTCGAAAAAAAAGTAGGGGGCCGACTTTTCGCGACAAATATGGTCGGAAGGCGAAGAGGGGTGAGGATAATGTATGGAGATTGTCAGGAGGGTGTTGTCCGAGGCATAAATATCCCGGTACTTGGGGCTTTCCGATGGTGGAGGGAGACCGTACGGAAAAGAGGGTGGGAAGGGACATCCGAGTTCCCACGGGAGCTGATTTGCGGCCTCGCCAAGAAGTCCAGGGACCCCTCATTTGCTTGCGTCGGGAAAAAGTCGGTTGCCAGGGTTAAAAAGGGAGAAAGTAACTTAGGAGGGTTGATGTTTACAGACGCAATCCTTACGTAAATAACCTCTAACGAGCGGTCACTTTATCGCTTTTTTTTTACAGGATAAAAAAAGTTTTATACTTACTAGTAGGTCAACTCTTTCTTTACCCTTTTTGACCGAGAAAGCGCCGATGTTTATAGGATAATCACCACGAAAGGGACGTTTTTTGGCCAAAAAATCGAGTCAAAAACACAAAAATTTATTAAAAGTGGTTTTCTCGGCTGAAAGGCTTTTCCTTTTCAGGATTTTTCGGGGTTTTTGTTTTTTATCCTCTAAATCTACCGGCAGTTTTTCTGAAAATTTTGTAAATAGCACTCTGGGTTTCTACTAAGTGGGACTTCTGGTTTTCCAAAAAGTAACTAGGATGTCACCAAGAGGAGCTTCAAAACGGGCTCACGGGAAGAAGCTAATTTTGGCAAGAATTATTGTTAGAATTGATTAGGTTTGCATTAAAAATGATTGGATAAAATATTTTTTGGAAAATTCCAGTTATTCGATCAGTCCTCAGTCCTTATTGTCGAGTTACCAAAAAAAATTAATTAAAAGATTGCTCGAAATTGCTTATTTCGTAAATAGCACTCTGGGCTTCCAAGTGGAACTTCCGATTTTCGAGTACTTTTTCAAAGTAGTACCCCGAAATGCCAAAAATAACTTAGAAGTCACCAAGGGAGCTTCGAAAACGGGCTCAAAGGAAGACGCTATTTTTGGTAAGAATTGTCGTTTGAAGCATTAAAAATGATTGGATAAAATCACTTTTCGGAAAATTCCAGTTATTCGATCAGATGTCCTTATCGTCGAGTTACCAAAAAAAATTAATTAAAAAATTACTTGAGGTTGCGTATTTCGTAAATAGCACTCTGGGCTTCCAAGTGAACTTCCGATTTTCGAGTATTTTTTCAAAGCAGAACCACAAATGCCAAAATAACTTTGAAGTCACCAAGGGGAGCTTTGAAATCGGGCTCACGGGAAGAGGCTATTTTTTTGGTAAGAATTGTCATTAGAATTGATTATGTTTGCATTAAAAATGATTGGATAAAATCACTTTTCGGAAAATTCCAGTTATTCGATCAGATTTCCTTATCGTCGAGCTAACAAAAAAAAGTAATTAAAAAGATTGCTTGAGGTCGCTGGGGGATTTGTCAATTTTCGTTTTAAATGAAGAAGTGAAAAAATAATGGGAGAGGGGACAAAAAAAAAGATGAATAAAAAAAACGGACCCGCTTATTTTTCTCTCCTCCTGAAGAAATCCCAGGGGAGGGTGTCGTTGGTGACTTTGGTTAATAACCGGCTCCCTGAATTGTTTTGTCTCCGATCCCTTTTATCTTCAGGGCTTAACTTTTACTTTACACATATGTAATTGAATGGGCTCTTTTCTAAACATTTTTCCCATTGTTTTCTTCCAGAATCAAAGGACAGAAAATTGATTTATATCCAGAAGGATCGTTTGTCATCGTCGACAAGTTGTCCCATTTATTACGCCAATATCTCTTTCCGGATTAAACTTGTCATTGCGTATTTTAAAAATTGATTAATTTGAAACCCTTCCTGTTGATGTTATAAAACTTTGTTGAATTACCAAGTTTTCAAAGGGAACGTTTTGACTTGTTTAAGGAGAATCCCCGAAGGGAGGGACTGTCTAAATGTCACTGTTCCGTTCATTAAGCCGCTTTCTCACGGTTTAAGTTTACACGTTGAATGTCAGCTACATGCGTGTCAACCGTGACGTGTGTGAATTTCTTGAAAAAAAATTTTTAAATAAATTTCCTTTCTTCCTTTTCCCGAGTTGTTTTAAGATCTGTAAAAGGGCCAAGGTGTGACAAAAGAGGACAGACAATATGTCCCTTTTTCTGACGTCTGGATTTCCCATCGGACTACGCCTGAATTTGCCTAATGCCAAGACGGGAAGCGGGGCGGTAGAAAAGAGGGAAATGGGGGTGTGAGGCGGCGGTTGAGGTTCTCCCTGTTTTTGCAGGTCTCCCTTAGGATATTAGATTGCGGCTGGGGTCAATTTGGCGGCCAATCAGTTTAGAGCCGCCCCTCAGGTGGACCCTCCATTTGTCCTCGTCTTTGTCAAGGCATATATTACTTCGGGGAGAAAAAAAAGAAGAAACAAAAAAATCTAAATGCTAAACTGAATAATTTTTTAAGAAAAAAAAACAGTTTGATGAAACACTGAATATTTTATTTATTGCCATTTTTGTATAAGAAAGGTTTCTAAAGGAAAATTTTTAACAGGCTGCAAGAGAAGACCTTTTTTCAGTCCTTTTTCAACTCTCCAACTGCTTAAAAACAACTTTTTAAGGCATTTTTCTTGCCCTTAGCCGAGAGAACACCTTTTCGAGCGTTCTTCTCAATTTACACGAACTTCCGAGGAAAAGAAAATTGAGAGGAGAAATTGAGAGGCGTGCCCGGTTAATTACTCATCTCGGGAGTTAAATTTGGAGAAAAAAAAAACCCTCTCGGAAAGCGCACAAAAATTTTGTTTTTCGGAGATAAATACCGAGGCATGCGCTTAAAACTCTGTACGCCAAAAGTCCTATGAAAACGGCAGAAAATTTTGTAAAAGAGGTTCATCGATTCAAAAACACCGAGGAAAACTCATGGAGATGCGCTAAAAATGGGTTTTCTAGGTCCTACGAGGTAGCAAAACCAAAAAATTAAAAAAAAAAAAAAACGCGGGAGCTAAAAATATACACGCATGCGCGTTGTGCTGGTATCGTAAACTCACATGTACCAAAAAAAGTTTCTTCACGTTACGAAAGATTTTCTGGTAACTTAGTAAAAATGAGAATAAAAAATGCTTTCGACGGACTTTCCAGACGTACAGCGGGCAACCTCATTATCGGAGAAGATCATTCCTTATAAATTTTCCTCTCCGGTGTCCTAAAAAACGTCCATTGAGGGTAATCAAAAATTTTCTTTTGAGAAAAGTTAAAAAACGTCAAAAGATTTTTGTTCAAAAAGCAAGAGAAAAAAGAAAGAAAATGGGCTTAGAGTGCAAGGATTTCGCCTGAAAATTTTGAAAATGCCGTTTCACCGCCAATATTCAAAGAAGAAGTAGATACAAAAAATTTCGTAAAAAAAGGTTTTTTTTTTCTGTCAAAAGATATGCGAAAAGCCTAATAACCGTTTTTCCCAAAGTATCTCGTCAAAGCCCCTTTTTCTTCTGTTTTTCCCTCAAAAAGTACTGTTTTCACCGGATTTTTGGGGCGTTTTCTTCGATATTCTGGCTGAGAAGTACCTAAATATTTTGGCTTCTCTCACATTTGATTAGAGAAGCGTAAAAAAGGAAAAAATAAAAGGTCTCACCGCAAATAGAATAATGAATTTTAGAACAGTACGTCTCTCGAAAGTGGACATGTTTGCATTCCTGTGAACTTCTCAATTCCCAGTCGGTCCTTAGTTTAGGGAATGATCAAGAGTCGGTTTATGCACACAGGGTTATGTACGAAGGAGACCTCTTGAGGATGGGCGGGGGTCGCAAATATTTACCCCCGGGTGGCCCCAACGCTCGTCAAAGCTCCTCTCCTTCCCTCATCCACCTCTCACCGTTCTTAAAACATTCAAAGCTCTTATCCCCGATCCTTTAGCTCTCGAATAGGGGTCACCTTAATCTTCAACCCGATGAATTCTTAATGATAATTGATACGAACAGGGATTTTAATAATTAATTCTGAAAAAAAAAAACAAAGAGATAAGAATAACAAGGAAAAAAAACCTTTTTCCTTAAAAAACGTAAGTCTTTTTCCTCTCATTAAAAATCAACAAGTGTAAACATTTTTTAAAGCCTTTTATCTACTTTAACTCTTCTCTTTAAATTTTTTATAACCTAAAAAAATCCAATATTTTTTTAAATTTAATATTTTGAATTTTCTTAATAGACATTAGAAGTCCTTCAAGTAATGAAATGGGAGAAGACTAATTATACATTAATAGTACGTTGTTTGGAACGCCGCATGGGACCACGGGCTTAAATTATACATCGGCGGTCTCTCTCACTCGGACCCTACGTCCAATTAGCCTTCCCTTACTAATGGCGATTAGATACAATTAGCATTACTGAGGCCAGTCGTATATTTACCATTTCACAGCCCATTACTTAGAATTAACAGCTTCTATTCTTAGTTTCTCATTTAAGGTGAAGATGAGTGTATGCGTGTCGACATAATGCGGTTCGCCATAATGCATTTGACCATAAATAGCAGAAATCGCGAGTTACCGTTCACCATAAAAAGTCTGCAACTCAACATTAAAAAAAAAATTGTCGAAAACGTTCACCATAATGCATTTCGTCTTGTTAGTTCTAACACTGGATAAGTCATTTTTTATCAATTTTGAGTTAGGCATAGTTTCTGATGGTAAATTTTGTGGAGAATCGAATTCCGTTGGTAGTTTAACCCTATTACCAACAGTAACGCTTAGTTCACAATTTAGCCAATAGGTAATGCATTGATTCAAATGAGAAATTAATCCGTATTTTGGCTCTCCTGAAAACCTAGGAAAAATGACTTATCCGGTGTTAGGACTAACGCGACGATTTGAACATAACACATCTCACCATAAAGAAGAGATTTAACACTTGTCGTTTCGACATAAAACAGTTTCTGTCGTTTAGGCATAATACATCTCACCATAAGCTAGGGACAGCCAAAGATCAAGCCTATTTTCGACGTTTAAAACGAGATTATGGCGAAACGACAAAAACCTTAAAACTTGACATTTCACCATAATGCAATTTGCTTATCCTCGCGAGACGAAAAAATGAACCCCCTTCTGCCATAAAACGAGCTCATCCCATTGGCTGCCTGCTTGCTTTTCCTAGTTTATGTTGAGATGCTTTATGTTGCATGGCATTTTGGTAAACTGTCAAGTTTAAAGGTTTTTGTCGTTTCGCCATAATCGCGTTTTAAACGCCGAAAGTAGGCTTGCTCTTTGGCTGTCTCTAGTTTATGGTGGGATGCATTATGCCCAAACGACAGAAACAGTTTTATGTCGAAACAACAAGTTTAAAGAGAGGCTTTTATGGTGAGAAGCGTTATGGTGACTTGCACTTTTTTTATGTCGACTTGGATTTACTGAAAAAGTAGTTTATGGCGAAACGCTTTATGTTGAAATGCATTATGCTCAAAATTTTTGAACTTTTGAGAGCTTCATGTTCAATTGCATTATGCTGAAACGCATTATGGTGAACTATAGATTTTTTGAATAAATTTTAGTCTTCGATTTTTTTCTTCTTCTTCTTCTTCTTCTTCTTCTTTTCCCATCTCAATAAATTCTATTTGGTAAGAAGTATGTCGTCGCGTTAGTTCTAACACCGGATAAGTCATTTTTTATCAATTTTGAGTTAGGCATTGTTTCTGATGGTAAATTTTGTGGAGAATCGAATTCCGTTGGTAGTTTAGCCCTATTACCAACAGAAAATGCGTAGTTCACGATTTAGCCAACAGCTCATGCATAGATTCAAAATAATGAGTAATTAATCCGTTTTTTGGCTCTCCTGAAAACCCAGGAAAGATGATTTGTCCGGTGTTAGAACTAACGCGATGTACAAATTTAGCCTAAGACAATAGAATTTTTTTTATCGACTTCCTTATTTTCTTGTTTACTTCTAGATTTCAAAGGGAAGTAATGTAAAAGTAGAGTAAAGGATTCAATGAATGGATAATAAAGGTAGTAAAGTCGGACGTAGTGTTTTCAGGTGTAGAAAGGGACTTGGTCCGGGGGTTCTAAAATTGTCGGGCCTAAGCGGGGAAGGTAGACCCTTGGGCGTCTTTCCCGCTAATGGAAACATCACCTAAACGTGAGAAGTGTTTCTTTCTTCGTTAACCCTCCCATCTTCGTAGTTCTTAGTCGGGCCTTTATTGTCCTCCGTCTTCAATAAAAACGAGTCCGACTGATTCATAAATCACTGTTTGAAACTCGGAAAAAATAGCATCGAAGAAAAGAAAATTCTAAAAGCTTTTTGTCTATTAAAAGACAGAAAATGATTGTTTTATTCGATTCAATTTATTATAAGGAAACTTTACATAAAACGAAGTTTTTACAAGAAAAAAATTACAGAACCGAGAATCGAACTTGGGATATCTGAATAGATATTGAGGCATCTGGGCCATAAGTAGGTAACCACGTTATTGTGGTAGGTACCCTCGAAATAATGTTTATAGAAATGGACTGACGCAAACTCAGGATTTAGTTACAGGAGGAATGACCTGCAAATAAAGCCATACCCTTTTTTTACAGTGTTCAGTCTAAAGCAAACATCATGGAAAAAGAGGTGTTTCTCAGCTGAAAAAGTAAGAACATCTTAAAATCGGGTAAAGAGGAATGCCCTTGGCCGCAGGGATATGGATGAAGCCTGGAAACAGGAAAAAAGGGGGTTTCTACAAAAATCTAGTTATTCAGTTGTTTTTGGAACTGAAGAACCCTCAAACGTTTAAAACCCTCAAACGTGGGTTTTTCCTCCCTGGAACGTGGAAAACCCTCAAAAGATTATTTTTAGGGGTAAGACGGAGAAAAATGCCCGAATATCCATTAAATAGGGTATTTTTGGAACTTAAAGACGTGGAAAACGCACAAAAAGATGCTTCTCGAAGTGAAAGGCTGATAAAACGCCAAAAAAAAAATCCGATAAAGCTTATGGAACTAAAGACCCAAGAAAACGACCGTCCCTTATACTTCCCCCTCCGTTATACTTCCCCCTCCGTTATACTGGGGTAAAAGATGGAGAAAAGCGCCCGAATCTCCAGTAAATAGGGTTTTTGGAACTTAAAGACTTGGAAAACGTACAAAAAGATGCTTCTCGAAGTAAAAGTCAGATAAAACGCCAAAAAACCCGATGAAGCTTATGGAACTAAAGACCCAGGAAAACGACCGTCCCTTATACTTCCCCCTCCGTTATACTTCCCCCTCCTTTATACTTCCCCCTCCGTTATACTGTGGTAAAAGACGGAGAAAAGCGCCCGAATCTCCAGTAAATAGGGTTTTTTGGAACTTAAAGACTTGGAAAACGTACAAAAGATGCTCCTCGGAGTAAAATTCTGATAAAACGCCAAAAAAACCCCGATAACTTATACTTCCCCTCCGTTATACTTCCCCACCTATATTTCTACTTCTCTTTTAAGTAATAAAGATCCAAGAAAACGACTACGAGCGTGTTTCTCGGAAAGAAAACCGGAGAACAACCAGGTAAAAAGACGTATTCGAAGCCAAAAAAACCAGGCAATAGACGATAGAAAACGAGCTCAAAGGGAAAATAGCACACAAATCCAGTGGCATGCGTGTTTTTCAACCGAAAAACTAAGTAGTAGAAGTTCTTAAAAACGGTTACAAATGGTTTTTATTGGCTGAAAGATAGAGGTAAAGGCGCAAAATGTAATAAAATTGGGCTTACTAGGCCAGGAAGAAAGTGGAATTTCGTAACCCACCCTTTGAGTCATTTATCAAAAATTTGGGATATTATAAGAGAATGATTATAAATGATGGTGGTGGCTCTCATGTTGATCGTATCTTAAGGTAAAATCGACTTAAAGTCTTTAAGATTTGTAATGTCGTTATAATTAAGGTAAAACCCCTTTCAAATCTCTCGCTATGATATCTTTATTGGGTCTCATTAGAGGATGTGGCTTTGGAAAGAGGAAATATAGTCAAAAACGTTTGCGGTTAATTGCATTCGGGCTTAAGAGTGAACTAGAAGGGAAATTATTGAAGATGCGGAGGCCCAAAGGTGTGCTAAGGGCCTTTTATGGTCGCATTCTTAGGCAAAGGCCCTTATATCGTACATTACGAGCAATATTGTCTCTACGCCCTACTTCCCTTTAACGGCCTTGCTTTACGGCCTTCTTCCTCCTTTTAATAATGGCTCCGATGCGATTTTCCTGTAGATCCAGTCAAATAATGACGACTTTATAAACGACCTACGTTATTATCAGACTTTTCAAAAATCCCATATAAAAACCTAACTTTTTACACTCAATCTCAAACTTTCTCGCCTAAATAACGCACTGGGGAATTCACACAATATTTTTACATAAAAAAAATTCAAGCGTGGAGAAAATTACGTCTTTGGGCCGAACCCAGTAAGTAAAGGTCTAAAAATAATGAAAGATTTGGGGAGAATAAGAAAAGGGTGCTATAAATTTTTTCAAAGACTCCTTAAAAATTAAACGATAGAATAAGTTTTCTTTGAAATTCTCCTTCTTTTGGAATATAAAAAATAGCAGGGAACTTTAGAATTTTTTTATCGATCCATTTATACTTATTGCGTCTTTTCTTTTTATTAGTATGAGTTAAACTAGAAATTATTTGAATTTGGAAATGCTCTTTTGAGTGGTAAAAGGTCCTTCGGTGGATATCGGGTGGGCGCCCGCGCCGCCCCGGGACGGTCGCCTATGGGCCGCCCGAAGGAGCCGCCCCCGAAGCCACACCTTTGACCACGCCCTTCGAGAAACCCCACTTTTACCCGCCTCTCACCTGAGTTTTATCGAATTAAATTGCGTTGAAATTTTATTAAGCGCAACTCCCTCGTTTTCACACAGGATTAGACTTTTAAGCAATTACCTTCGTTTTTAAATTTAAAAAAAGCGGCGCAAATAAAGTTTTTCTCAGTATCATTTATTTTTTAAATAAATTTATTCCTATTTTTTAAAAGCTATGATTCCACAATTTGAAAAATATTATGATTTACCCGTTACTACTACATGCATTCCGGAATGGTATACTCAAAACGCCTTAAGGTTACTGAAAATTTTCAAAATTGGCTAAAAAAAAGACGCATATTTTTGAAATCTTGTAAAAATTGAAGCGTAGATGAATTTTTCGTTTTAAGAAGCTAATACTTCCTTAGCATAAGGCGAAAACTCTAAAAAGTAGATTTCGACCTTTTATTCTTTTTTGAACCTAAAAACCTGTGAAAACTTTCTTAACTTATTTGAGCAATCCTAAACTAAGGTAAAAGCTTATAACCGGTAAAAAAACCTCTTCGACGATAATTTTGGAACAAAAGCTGATTAAGAAGAGCACAAAAAACGTGGTTAAAAGGGAGTTCTTAGCCTAAAAAGCGAGGAAAAAGGTTTAATTCTTCTCGCTTTTTGAGAGAGAAACATCAATTTTTATACGATTTAACGAAATTTTGTCTGCTTTTAGAAATTTTGACGAATTCTCGCTTTTTTGGTGAAAGAAACCTCAGTTTTTACAGGAATTTGAAAAAATTTTCTCAGTTTTTACATATTTTGACATTATTATGACACCTTCTATCACTAATTTTCGAACGAAAACATTATAAGAATTGCGTCTTTTGGCCTACAGGCCAGGAAAAACTGGTAAAAAAAAATGTAAAAAAAATTTTTTTTTTCTCATTTTTCACCGATGACATTTTAAAAACAGGGTTTTTTCCCTCATAAAGTCGAAAATATTCCCTTGAAATCCGTGCGATATCACTTTTAAATCAGCTTTTTGTGGCCAAAAGGACGAAAATATTACCTCAAAATCCGTTAAAATATAATTAATTTTTGTCTGGGAACCCGGAATTAGGCACCAAAAAAATTTCGATATCTTACGTAAATTTCAATCGTGGAAATCGCCTGATTTTTCCTTAGTAAAATCGGAAAATGTTTTACCTTGAAATGTTTGAAATCATCTGATTTTTCCTTAAAATTCAAATATCGTACGAATCAAATCTATTGTACCCAGCTGATCACTTTCAAGCTGAACACTTTTCGCTATCCGTTCATCTACATCATCCAGATACATAGCTATAGGAAGATTGATGTGTAAGATATTGTGAATTTTTCAGTATAGGCTGCCCTATGCAAAGTATCAGAACTCCTTGTCTGATCTTAGTGGTGAATTTTCTCCTAGCTGTTTATAGGAAATGTACAGGTAACAAAAAAAAGAAGGATTTATGAAAATTAATAAAATTTACCAAATTTACGGATATCGCCTTGAAAATTCACAACTGTTTTTGACCTAATAACCACTTAATTTATTTATTTATTTATTTGTACATAGCGCTTACAGGCATGCCCAAATAGCGTTTATTAAACAATTTATAAAAATTAAAAAAAACATGCAAAACAATTTTAAACTAAGTAGAATATAAAGCTAAATGTACAAAATATATATAGAAAAAATTTTAACTGAAACTCAAGAATCGACATCACAGGCAGGTATGTATTATCACAGGAAAAATAGAAATTTAATAAATAAACAATAATTTAATTGATTTTTACCTATTTACAAACCTTGACTAGTATAAAATATATATTGCGACTAGCTTTAGAGACGATATAAAATAGTTACAGGTAACAGAGGTACTAGAGAGAGTGAGACCGAGTAAGACAATCATTTCTTATTAGATGAAAAAAAATGCTCCATCATTACACGTTTAACATGAGACAGTGGGTCATGAAAAATGTCAATCATTATTAATTTCGCCAAGTCGTTGAAAGTTCGCAATGAATGTGAAAACGTTAGGTGGCGACCATAATCAGAACGATGGTGAGGCACATGAAACAAGTCATTCTGGCTCGTAGTTCTACCTGGTACCCGGAAACAAAAAAGTTCCAGTATTTCTGGACAGTTAAGTTCGTTATGTAATATTTTCCATAAAAAACTGACTATCAAGAAAGTCATTCTATGAGCGGACGGGAGCATATGATAGTGGGTCTGCCATTCATCAAGTGGCTTGGAGTCAAAGGCATCACCATGCTCGAGGAACACGAAATACTTAATTGCAGATTTTTGTATTCGGTCCAACCTACTAAAATGACACAGATGGTAAGGAGCCCACACGATACAGCAATAATCAATTATGCTCTGGACATAACCAAAGTATAACGACCGGACTACCTGAACATTCTTGAAATCGGACGTGGAACGCCTGATGAACCCCAACATTCGGTAGGAACGTGAGACAACATTTTGGATGTGATCAATAAAACTCACTTTCTCATCGAAGATAATGCCCAAGTCCCTTACATTAGAAACCCTAGATAATGTATTACCAGAGATGGAATAGTTGTAGTTAATGAAAGAATGTTTCCTAGTGAATGTGATAGCAGTACATTTATTAACTTCTACTTTAAGACCATTCAACAAGCACCATGACGAGAACCTCTCAGTATTGCAAATGTTTTTATTAAATTCGGGTAAATAAAATGAGATGATTATTTGAGAGAGGAGCGATGATGTCCATTTTGACGCGGAGGTGATAAATGGGAATTAGGAAAAAAGTGACTTGAATTTGTACCAGGTTTAATGTCAAAGGGAAAAAAAACAGGTCGGATATAAATTCAAACAATGGGAACGAATTAATTTCCCCTTTTCACTGGGACGGTATCGAAATCTGTTGTTTAAAATGGCCGCAGTGGGGCACGGTTTCCGAATTAATTTGTTGTACGTCGAGGGCCCTCGAGAGAGAGCGAGGGAAGGGCCTCAGGGGAGAAGAAGTTGATTGCACTTGTTTCAAATCGAAAACCCGGAGCCGTGTGAATTGCGTCCAATGTTTTTTTGACCCATATGTAAACGGGGAGAACCGAGGAAAAATTTTTCAGTGTTAAAATTTTTTTTGTTATTTGCGTCACTCTGCAGTGAATTGCAGAGTCAGGGAAGACTTGAGGGTGTCTGGAAGACAATGTGATTGGGGGCCGAGGCTAATCAGAGCGAGGAGTATGGAGAGCACGTCTACACTGCAATCACCGACCATCTCCTGAGATTCAACCCCCGCCCCCACCGTACCCGTCAGCCGCGCCGTGAATTAGAAAACTTGCCCATCCGCAATAGTTCAAGGAAGAAAAAAAACGAGACGAATCGCTTTCAATCAAATCACTCTCACTCATTCGCTCCTGACTTCGATTTTTTCTCAAGTTACTGCACTTCAGAGGGTACTCAGAAGTTTGCTTCGGTGACATTTTTAGGGCTTAAACCCTAATTTTATCAGATTCATGGGCGTTTTCCTCTGTCATCAGGCAGTAAAAGAGAAGAGGAAAAGCAGCTATCCTTTAATCATTTACATACGTCGACGCCTTTTCCTATTACACAAATGTAAATAACAATCTTTACTGCGATCAGACCCAGTTTTATGAACTTAAAACATAATTTTTACCCAGACAATAACATGGATGAAAGATATACAATGTCGTGCACGACGTACACCAATTAATTAATTTTTCAAAAAAGATAAAGGCATTTTGCACATTTTTCAACATGATCGCGTGCACAGTTTTTTCCCCACTTTCTTTCTGGATAATAACTTTTGTTGTTTTTATTTTTAAGTAAAGGGTTTTAGTAGAATATTCTGTATCCAGGGCAGTGGAGATAAAGATAAAGAGTGAGAAGGGGCGGAGTCCCTTGAGCATGATAAAAGGACATTAGCAAGCATCTCCGGGTCCAGGACTCTGCAAGGAAAATGTACCTCCACATTCTCCCAATGGAATATGTGACAAATAACGTTGTTTATCATTTCGCACAAGTTGAAAAAAAAACTGAATTAAGAGTTTTGAAAAAATAAAAGGCAGACTGAGTCACTACGAAAATGATGTAAGGGTGCTCGATATTACTATTAATCAATGAGAAGGCTCTTTGTTTATTTACGCAACGTCGAAGAAGAGATAATGGAGAGCGGAGAAAAGAGAAGAGGGGACAACGCGTAGGAATTATAGAGGGAACTCAATTCCCTGGGGATGTAGCCAATCAGTGGCCGAGAAATTGCTTATCTGCGGGACCCAACCCGTACCTACAGCAGGCGTCGGACCCCCTATCTACCGTCATGCAAAACTTCACATTGTAATAAATCACGTTAATAAAGGCCCTCGTTTCTTCTGGAGAGAAAAAAAGAAGCCGAATTGCTTTTATATATTGCAAGAAGGGTAAATAAAAGTCGGGTTTCGGAGTAATGAAGGTAAACCTCAGTGAATGTCGTCCGAGGCTCGTCATCCCGGTGGGCATTATTTATGTCCTCTAAGTCCGTGTTTGCACTCTACAGATTTCCCAGGTGTGCTCAAACTCCCCGATTCTACCCCCTTCTCCCGCGCAATTCCGCTCCAAGCAAAATTTTTTCCCCGCAAATGAAAATACTCTCCTTTTGTTTTCTCATTTCTTTTTTAACTCCTCAGAAGTCTTTTTATTCTCGCTCATTTTTTTCCCTTCTCATTCGCCTTTAGTGCCTCGCTTCTATTGAAATCACGGATTAATGAAGGGGGACTCGAATATGAGTACTTTTTATATACCTTCTAAAAGGTTTCTTCGTACAATAAGAGGATGGCAGAGGCGAACACGCTCAACTCTCGGCGAAATGCCTCTGGAAAACGCTTTAAATTAGGCAGGAACACAGAAAATTGGTAAAAATCATCTTTCATCGACAAAAAAACGTGAAAAACACCCAAAAATGAGGTAAAATGCGAGTTTCTCCAACTGAAATCTCCCGAAAAGGCCTTTGTTCATCGGATAAACTGATAGACTTAAAAAATCATAAAAAATCTTAAATATTTAATAAAAAGATTGTTTTTTTCACAGGAAACTTCAATAGAAAAAGAGGTACTCCTCCCCTCAGCAAAATCATACGTTTTTTAGGCTTTTCCTTCATAATTCAACAAAAAAAAAAGTATTTTTTTTTACTGCATTTTGCCGATGAAATCCCCTGTGCCTTTTGTCTTGGCGTTTTCCTCATTTTTTTTTTTCGTTTCTTTTACTAAAGAAGGCCCGATTTTCGTCGTTTTCTTTTGGTCAAGAAGCATTGTTTTACAATATTTTTGCATTTTTTTACTTTTCTTTCTAGGAATTAGGTCACCCTTGCCTTTAAATTAGGCAGGAACACAGAAAATTGGTAAAAATCATCTTTAATCGATAAAAAAACGTGAAAAACACCCAAAAATCAGGTAAAATGCGAGTTTTTCCAACTGAAATCTCCCAAAAAGGCCTTCGTTCATCGGATAAACTGATGGACTTAAAAAATCATAAAAAATCTTAAATATTTAATAAAAAGATTGTTTTTTTCACAGGAAACTTCAATGGAAAAAGAGGTACTCCTCCCCTCAGAAAAATGCGCTTTTTAGGCTTTTCCTTCATCATTCAACAAAAAAAGAATTTTTTTTTACTGCATTTTGCCGATGAAATCCCCTGTGCATTATGTCTTGGCGTTTTCCTCATTGTTTTTTGTTTTCGTTTCTTTTTCTAGAGAAGGCCGGATTTTCATCGTTTTCTTTTGGTCGAGAAGCTTTGTTTTACAATATTTTTGCATTTTTTTACTTTTCTTTCTAGGACTTAGGTCACCCTTGCAGAGGGAGCTAATATCTTTTGAAAAAAAAAAACAATGCTTGGATAATAGAATACCTTCCTTTTTAAGCGCCTTATCGATAAATAGCAGTAGTTTATTTATTTTTATTGTTTAAAAAAATGATTTGGAGAAAAAAAAATTTGTTGTAAGAAGACTTTTATTGATCAGACTCCGAAAAATATAATGTTTGTCCGTAAGTTGTTTTCAGGAGGAGCCGTTGTAACTTTCCGCCATGTTGTTACCCACGGGACTTGGCCTTTTCCAATTATCTCCTCTACCTCCGTTTCTTACCTTCCTCGCATCCTAGGTCTTTTACCCGTAGCGAAGATTATATTTTTACACGAAGGTCCCTTTTTTAAAAACATTCTGCGGCTTCGAACTTGAGGGCGAATCATCCGCGCGTATTAAAATATTCAAGCGCGAAACGGCACCTTTAACATTTTACATCCTGTGACCGTTTTCAAGGTTTAATTTTTTATTCAATGAGCGTCTCTTATACATCCGAACCCACCCGCCCTATCTCTTCGGGAAACGTGATCACGTCGTTAAATATTTAATTCCTGACAAAACGTATTGGAGAGAACCCTCATTTTTTTAATTTTTTTTCTCCTCTCTCTCTTCTCCCCTAAACTTCCACATTTTATTGATTTCCTATGGACATTTAATTGAGAAAAATTAAATAATTCGCTTTCATTTTCTTGTAAAAGTTAAAAAAATTAATTCGCATAAATATTAAGAACGTAGCAATTTAAAAAAAGGGAAGTTTCAAAACTAAGAAGTCATTCTCAATCTTTCTTCAATGCCGTTTGTCTCACCAAATAGTATGGGGTTCATTCCCGGGCTTCTCTGAACAGTTGGCAGAGCTGGCACCATGGCGATATGGCGAGAGCCCCTTCCTGGACCCTTCTCCCTCCCTTACTCTTGGGACGGGCCTGTGGTTTACCACAAAGAAAAAGCATAACCTAGATGAGGAAGAAGACCGTGGATATTTGGATTGCTATATGGAGGGTATTACAATAATTGCAATTAATTTCTTTTTGAGGAAGTTTAAAACTATAAATAATTCATTATCGAATAGCGATTATTTGAAAATTGGAAGAGAAATTCGGGTTTCAATCACCATTAGGAATAGAGGCGGGTTTGGGGCGTTTATTCGTACAAATAGTGAGGGTGTCCTATGACACAGGATATTTTGTGTACAATTAGTGGTTCTACAATAGGCACGTGCGTTGCCCGGCAGGGAGGACGCTAATGTTGAGAAATGTTTCCGACTAACGATGTCGCTTTCGATTCTGCTAACGGGGGCGGCATTAAACTAATTTCGGACGAGAAAATCTTCCACCCCATTGATTGACGTCGTAACGCAATTACGATGTTTACGTCAGGTTTACTGTTTTATAAGGGGGTTCGTTATTTGGGGTTGTTTTAAGGATATTTTGATATCTGGGAATATTGAACAACCTTCCTAAATGAGAATTTGGTGTACATAGCAGGTCAAGGGAGGTCACCAAAATTGTGGTGAATTGAGTGTTTTTGGCCGATGGACAATACAAAACGATCTCGGAGAAAAGGCCGCCGAAAACGACGAAATTCCAGTGGAAAGAGTGTTTTTCGGCTGAAAAACTGAGTAAAACTTCTTAAAATGTGGTAAAAAAGGATTGAGGGAAAAGAAGCAAATATGTAGTGTAACGTTTTAAAAATAAAGACAAAGTTTTCTATTTTGAGAGATTACTTTCAATTTGTTACTGATTTAATGAACCTATGAACAAAGTAGAATAATTGTGGAGGTTTTAGAAAGTGCTTACTCGGCTTTTTCGGCCTTCGCGCAAGAGGAAAGATGAACGGCGACTGGCCACGATTTTTGGGAAGGAAACTCGGAGCTCGAATCCATCCACCAAACTGTGGGAAACCAAAAATTTACACTTTTCCCCTAGATATAAGATGTTCCCATAGTGGCCATGTCTTTTACATCGAAGGGCCCAGCTCTTAGCTACACGAGGGGACCTTTCACGCAAGTAAGAAGGTCCCCAAAACTTCTGACCCTGCAAAATATAATCTTTACAGTAGCAAAAATGGAATTACAGCCCGAAAAACCGTGTAAGACGCCTGAAAATCGGGTGGACCTACCATCTTATGATACTCGATAGGTTTTGGATATTTTGAAGTGATAATAATGAAGATAGTGAAGTGTAACGAAGAAGTCGTAAGGTGTTGTGTTAAATGTTTTCTCCGTCGGGTTTTAAGCGTTGTAAAGGGACGAGGTAGCTCTTCTCCTACATTCTTAAACGCAACGTTCACTCCCTTTCATGTTTCACTTCCCTATATCTGTTTCACTTAACCTTATTTCCCGAAGAAACTTTTTTTTCTCTCTCTCTCTCGAACGTTTTAAATATTAATCCCTCCCACTCACATCAGGGACGAAGGGACTCGCCCCGGGGCCCCGAACGAAAACAAGGGGTGTGAGTCGAAACGTGATCCGGTCAAAACTTTGTTTATCATAAAAAATATAAAATATCCTTTCTCGATATAAAAAATAAATAATTTAAAAAATGAGTTTGTGTACAGAAAAATATATCTTTTGTTGCGGTTTTAGATCCACCCCTCAATCCTCCCTTTGGAAAATCAAATGGTAGGTAACAATGTGTAATTGAGGAACAATGAGATCAGATAGGCGTGACGTCACATCTGCACCCTACTTGTTGTCCGTACGCTTTTGGCTTAGCCTCCCTCGAAATTTCTAAAGGACACATGGTGCACTTGCAGCTCATCTATCAAATAACCTGTTATAAATCCAACCATACCAAACTTTATGGTGGTGTATTGTACACAATAGGCTTTTAAATCCTCGAGTGCTTTTTTTCAACAAATGCCACAATTAAAAGAAAAAGTGAGTAATGGTGTTATAGGGTTGGGGGTTAAAATATTTTTCAACCTGTTCGGGAACGGACTCGGTAGGATTACATCTTAGTGATCCTACGAAAAATTATAAGTACCTACTGTATAAGAAAATTATAAGTACCGAAGAGAAGACTAAGATTTTTTAGAAATTTCGTGTTGAGGCAGAAAAAATGAATGTTTTCCGCATTCAGGTCATACGTAATGGGCGTGAACAGCACAATTTTCTCCCTACTATATTTTTCCTTCAATAAATATAAGGAGGAAGATACGACCAACTGTACGGCCGTAGCAAATGAAACAAAATTTCTGACGGACAGATCTCCGCAATTTTCAAAAAATTAAAAAAAAAAAGATTCGATAGTTGTGCGCTCCCAAAAACCGTACATAGAGGGTACTACAATACTTTTTGAAAAGTTTAAAAATTAAGGTATTCATGTTTCGATCATAAAATCAACTACTTGCTTCGTTATCGATATTGAAACATTTTTTATGCTACATTTTTGTATATAAAAAAAACCGTATCATCCCCTTTTTTAAGGACAATAACTCGTGATAGCCACAGATGCCGCACTTTTCTGCCTATTATGAACGGAACAGCCGGCCGGAGGTTTTGCTAAAAAGGTCCCTCACTTACCCCTCTTTAAACCAGGAAGAAGAGACGGGGACTCGTTTTTTAAAAGAACCCCCCTTCCCTTTTTCATGACACCATTCTTCCCTTTGCATTACGCCCAATTAAACCGCCCTATTTATTATAAATTATCTACGGTTACGAGGCTACAATTATTTTTAATAAGGAGTACCAAACGTATAATTGAGTATTTGCTTTTTTTAAAAGCCAAATATTGGCGAATATGGTTTTAAAATTCAGATTACCTGGGGAGTACTTCCTTCCGGACCTCGCTAATGGCGATTGAGGGGAAGTTAAAAAAAAAGTTATACCCCTTTTGCTGTAAAAATATCAATAATTGATTTAAAAATGAGTGAGCGATCGTGAGGTCGTCATTGTTGCCGGCCGTCCGTCGCTTTTTCCCGAAAAACTGGAGGGCCCCATTTTCTCCGCCTTGAAAACATCGAGAGCTTTCTTCGAAATTCGGCCATACTATTGGTCCGATGTACACCAACTTTTATTCAATTAGTCTTTGTTCCAACCGCAGTTTGAAACTCCTGGAGCATGTGCAGAAAGATTTGGGCGTCAAAATTGACCTCAGATGACTTCAGATTAGACAGTCAAACGATTTGAACGATGTCTAATTTGACGTCCAAATCCTTATGCGCATGCTCCAGTAGTTTCAGACTGCGGTTGGAACAAACTATTAAATAGATCTTATTGTGGCAAAAATTTATAGTTCCGAGAAATGCGAGAAACGCCCGTTTTGAATGGCCTTAATGGGCGACATCTTTCATTTTTTCTTCCTAGATTCTAGCATAGCATCAGCCAGTGTTTAAGTTTCAAAAAAAAAATCTGAATTGCGCGGTTTAAGCAGATTGTGAAGAGCGGTGACGATACAGCCCAATGGCCCTTGACCCGGATAACAGATGGTCCAATAGCACCCTCAGACATGAATCCGGGTGACGTAAACAAACGGACGAATAGACTCACCAGTTATCTCTTACTGTTATATTACCCGTGACCGTCAGATGGTACAGAGTAAAAGGGGTGGAAATGTTATGTCTGTACCGAATTACACCCTATTGTCTTGTTTGTAAAGAAAAAAATTTTAAAAATCCTGATTGTTCTTTTAAAGGAAGGTGTAATCTAAGGGGCCGTTTTCGTTTAGACCCGGGATCGTTTTATCTCGGTGTATCACTTTCCTTCTCAGTATAAAGAATTACATTTGTTATTTGGGCCGTGACATAAAGTGTAATTCGGAGACAGGAGCGGTATAAGAAGGCGGGGGTAGGTCACCCTTGGGGGCTGTTTCTCTAACCGACATCGCTTTCCTATTACACGAACCTTCAGCCTCCCTTTCAAAAGAAGCACAACTTGGAAGACAACGCTCCCAGGTAAAACTAAAGAGTTTAAACATTATTTTTTTCAACTCTCGAAAATGACAGAAGAGACGAAAAGATAAGTTTCAACGCTTCACAGGTAGCCCCGTGAGTGACAGTCCCTTGGGGTAATTCATTAGCAGAGCCCTTTCATTGAAAACAAGACTTCTAGGAACGCATTATTTCATATTCTCACGTTTTTCCGTATGAATTCATAAAAAATTGACATATGAAAGGCCCAATCCTCACCCAAAATAGCGGCATTTTTTCGTACTGAGGTGTCCTTTTGCCTTCTTGAAATATCGATATTTCAAAAGTATTTGTAGATGTTCTGACTTTTACCCTGTTTTAAGGTGGGCTTCCCCCAATAAACAAGCCCCTTAGAGGCTGACAAATGACCTCAAAAACTCGATTGGAGAGTGACAAAGACTCAGGTAAGCTAGCGTGTAAAATCCCATTACTGACTCCGCTTATGGAAAAAGGCGTTTGTTAACCACAGAAAAGGGCTACCGTAAAATTTATGGCATCACTTAAAGTTTTTCAGTTTATATTTTTAACAGTCGTGTATGTGCTCGTGAGGGCAGGCGATTTGGTAAAGAATTGAGCTAAAGTTCGTACAGGACGGCCAGACATGCATTGTTTTCGGAGATACGGCATTCCCGTGTTTGAGTTATCATGCCGCTACCTGAAATGTCGATGTGGACAAAATCTACGCAAGGTGGGACGAATTCAAGAAGAAAAGCTGCAGCGAGACACGGATACCCTCCTGGGCCACGTCCAACATTTGTAGTATCCACGCCGACGAAATCTAAAAAAATTGTGTTTTCTTATTGATTTTTGGAAGAACAAACTTGTCACTCTTGATCGGTAAAACTTCCAAAAAGGTAGCCTCCAAACACGATCCCCTGTGTACATCCCAGCACGGTGAAGCTCCCACCAGATGATATCCGATGTTGAAAAAACTCCGTTGGGTGGTGCGCCTAAACTTGATGATAAGCCAGCTAAAAGATATTTTATTTTATGTACAAAAGAGGATTTGAGATTACGATCTGATGTCCCGAGATTGATAACGAGGCAGGGCTGGTAGCAATTCGAATATGAAAGGATGTCAGCGAGGACAACTCGGCCATCATTGTCGGTGTCTTCGATTCGTATCGTTTTCCCATTTACGGCCATGACTACGTCGCCAGGTTTCACCGCCAAACCGGATGGCATATTTTCATAAAGAGCCAATAAAGCAGTCACGTTGATCGGAAGCCTCATTCTAGCAATCGCTCTAAAAGTTCCTATAATCGCCGCCGCTCCTGCGATATCCGCTCTATGTGCCGACATTCCTCTACACTCTTTTAGGCACAAACCTCCCGAATCGAACGTCGCCGCTTTTCCTAAAAAAAAAAATCAAAATTTAAACCAAAAAATGGTACTACCGCTCAAAAATATCGGTTTTTCATTTGAATGACACCACAATATTTGATCTCCAGCAGTACCGGCTGCTCGCAAGAACCTTTTGCCATTGTAAGAAATGCGTTGAAATTCTGCGTTTCTATCCAGTCTTTGTCTTTAGATTCTACGGTCACACCACATGGGCATAAATGTTCTTGGACAAACTGAAAAAATAAATAAAACATCTAACTTTTTATACCCTAGCGAAAATAGACGGAGACATCAAGTTCCCTGGTAACTCTTCGATTTCTCGTGCCATATTTTGTGCTTCAGCTTTGACAAGACCTCTCATCCACCCATCTCTATAATAAAAATTAAAACTTTTAAACAATCGCTAAAATTTAACTTGTCATTTCCAGTGTATAAATCGACCGTTGAAACTTGCTCACGGTTTTCGTCGGCTTTCCAATCTTGATAACGCCAAATCCCGAGAGCTGCACCTTCAGCAGCTGCTTCTGCATTTGTCACTTCTTCTACGAATATATTCGCTATTGTCTAAAAAAGAAATTTGTTTTTTTTTTAAATTATGGGTGTACTTGATCTTGAAGAGCTTGTGCTCCTGTACCAGCAGCGATTCTTATATTTTCTTTACATTCGTCTAATCCTTGAGCTTCATTTTTTGAGGCGCTTTCCGGCCCGAGTCCAGCAGCAGCCACCAGTAAAACTCATCTCCCAAATTACCAAAAACCTGAACTTTCCCTAATTTAAGCTTCGTCCTTAAAAGAAAAATCAAAAAGACTGCAGCGATCGTTATTTTACCCTTTGAGTAATTCAGTCAATCTTCCAGAAACACATTCATCGAATTTGGCAGCAGTTGGAGATAGTTTAAATTCACCAGGACAGCAGCCATCATAAACTCCAAGAACAAGTCCTTTCTGAAATTTTGATTTTTATGAAGAAATATATCTTCCTTTACCTTTCCCTGTTGGCATAAATTGCTCGTGTATCGCACATTACGAAAGTTGACGAATCGCGTAAGATTTAGAAGACGTGTTAACATTACAAAATAATTAATTTATAATGTGTTAAGATGTTTGAATAAATGCAAATTTCAAAATTACTGTCATCTGTTTTTATTTTATCTGCTAATAGCTTAAGGACGGTTTGACAGGTCCTGCAGTCATCAGACCTTCTTGTTAGTAAAAATGGCCAACTCAGCATGTTTCAGCAGTGTCCATGGTTGGGCAAGAGGTTGCAGAAGTGGCAAAAAAGTAAGTAACAGAGTTCAATTGTTTTCTCTCGTATTCTGGCCCTCAAGAACAAAGCAAAAGAACACTTATTTTGAAAAAGCTTGTATTGAAGACATGGAAATGTTGTCGTGTACAAAGACAATGAAAAAACGAAAAGGGATGAGAAAGTTCGGGTTACAGTCGTCTCCTTTATCATGGGGGCAGGCGATCTGGTACAGAAACTGAAGACGGTCCGCACAGGTCTTCCAGTCATCAGACCTTTTCTTAAGTAAGGGTGGCCAATTCCGTTTGAAAGCATCCCAGTTCCAGTAATGTCCAAATGTATGAATTCTTCATTATGAATGAACTCTTTAAGAAAAGCAGCTCCCAACAAGGGCCACCTCCGGTGCAATTGCCGACGTTAGTAACATCGACGCCAACACAGCCTGAAAACAATTTAGAGCCAAGAAAACAAGATTAATTACTTGTGACTCGTTCTGTGTAGAATTTCCAGAGTGGAAATCTCCAAACTCGATCGCCAGTTTCAGATCCTGCTCTTTCCATTTCTCGATACAAAGCGTGCGTGTTGGTGAAGACTCCTGATGCTCCAGTTCCAAGAGTTTTTCTCATTCCAGCTAAAAAGAGTGAAGATGTCTGATTGGAAGACGTTCTTACGTGTTAGGGTAGCGACGTTTAAAATCATGCATGGTTTCAAGTAACAAGCGTAGGCGATACGTCGGCTAAAACGACACGACCTTCGTTATCAGTATCATCGATTTTGACCGTCTTCCCAACTTTGGTGACGACGACGTCTCCCGGTTTTGTTGCCATACCGCCTATCATGTTTTCACAAAGTGGTATTAATCCTATTATGTTCATAGGAAGGGCCATCATAGCAGCACATCTCATGACGGCGAGTACGACAGCTGCTCCGGCCAAATCGCCTCTGTATTCGGACATCCCTTTGCAGTTTTTCAAACATAAACCGCCAGAGTCAAACGTGATTCCTTTCCCTGTTAGACAATGGGTTGTCCGTCGGGGGAACCACCGCAGTATCCCATTTCTAGGAACAATGGAGGCTCACATGATCCTTTCGATATAGACAAAAATGCCGTCATTTTATTGCTTTCTATCCAATCTTTGTCTCTGACGTCAACAGCAACTCCGCACGAGCATAAAGAATCGATGGCCATCTATAAAAAATGATTATAAGTTCCTTTCTTTCGTTTTCTCACCCCAGCGAAAATCGAAGGTGTCATCAAATTTGCAGGAGTCTCTTCAATTTTTCGGGCCAAATTTTGATTCTCGGCTTTTACTTTTCCTCGCGTCCAACCTTCACGGTCGTCGTTATCGTAAAGTTCGATTTGCGTTTCGGGATATCTCGAATCTTCACTTTTCTGTTCTTGATAACGCCAAACGGCTAAATAAGCGCCTTCTGCGGCTGGCTCAGGGTTTGTGAATCCTTCCACGAAGATTGCTGTCATCCCCTGAAAGTTTTGATGAAAATATATTTTTTAAATTTTGAACAATACTTCGTTTTGTAATGCTGCAGCACCGACACCTGCAGCGATTCTAATATTTTCTTTACATTCATCAAGCTTTTCTAACTCGTTGTATCCGACACCTTCGTTTCCCAGGTTCGCTATGGCTACCGTGTTGAAATCGTTGCTTACATTTGAAAAACTTGCGCCGTCCCAGGCCTCAGATCAGTTCTAAAAACAATTTCGTTGTTCTATTACGTATTTTGAAGTTTACCCTTTTATGAGGCTGGTTATCTTTCCTCCGTTTATTTCGTCGAATCTTTGCGTTGCCGGTGTCATTTTGTATTCTCCCGGACTGCATCCTTCGTAAACACCAAGGACGACGCCTTTCTGCAAAATGAAAGCGACCAATGTTATTTCTGTGGTGGACGAGTTCTTGAGGTGCGTTTCTCCGGGGGTGTTTCGATACACCATCATCCCCGGGACGGTGGCCCCTTTTTTAACGAAACGAACCTACCTTCCCTCCGGAGGAACCTCCGCCGCAGTCACCTCCCGCACGTCGTAGCTGTATGTGCAAAGGGCCTAAACGTTTTGCCAGCGACAACATCCTCTTCATGCTTCGTGTAATTTGATTGTCAAGTTATCTATGATTTAAAAGACTTGTACGAAAATTTAAAACAATTTTTTAACGTGTGTGGTGAAAGTGTAAGTCGAATGAATTTTTACTTTTGAAAAATTTTCATATGTTTTCTTGAAGCCACCTGTCGTGTAAAATGATTTTCTCTCAGTATATAAAATCCTATAGAAAAAGCAAACAAAAGTGCATTCGATATTAATGCCCCTTCGCAATTTGGACGCGCGCGCCTCCCCTTAGAAAAACAGATGGGCCCCTGAATAATTGATTCCTAGTGAATCATACTATCCGAGTAAAAATGTTAATAAGCTCCGGTTACAAATTGTCTTCGACAATAGGCCAGGAATTAACATAAAGTCTTGTTAAGCGATATCGCCCTCCATATGCCCCCTACCCGCCCATCTTCGCCTCTTCACTCCCGGTAATAGCCACTTTTTACAGGGTGAATAGAAAAGTTAACGACTTGTCAGCAGGGGTTTCATTGCGACATTTCGAGAATTGTTGTTTTAATTTTGAAATATTGGATACCATATTGCATCTACCCTTGGCACATTTCTTGCTGTATAAAATTTGAACAATATTTAAAGAGAAAATAGAGATTTTGGTAAAGTTTCGTTTGATTTGTTATCTAATGAAGAGTCAGGGCAAAGCCATTAGACCGCGTGTTGTCTCCAGCAATCCTCTGTATTAGTGTTTACACAGGGGACCTAGTGTAATTACTTCTGTTTCAATACTCTCACTCCCCTCCCTCACCTCTCCTATAAATATTGCCTACCGGTCAAACATGCGATAAACGAAACGTTATTATCTATTACCGCAAGTTTGCGGTTTAAATATATGGCCTTAATTTTCGTACATTCGGATTTTCACCTTGAAACTTCAAAATAGTTTAAATTTCTGCATAGTGACGTTCAGTAAACATAAACTTGGCAGCGTTGTTTTTGTGCTATGAGGAAAAACCCGACGATTGGCGTGCGGGACTCGGAAGCAGGAAGTCTTCCTTGATAATAAATCACCGGATGTCAAGTTTATGCAAAGGAAAACGCCGGAGGGGCGGTCATCGAGAGTGGGGAAAAGGTCCAACTTGGCCATTAGGACTACCCGCTTAGCGACACCTCCCAGTGGGCCCTGACGCCTCTAACTTCATTAGACCCTCGCGGATAATTGAGAAGGATAGCCCCGGAAGTCCTTCCTTCGGGTCTGATCCATCATCTTCCCTTAAACAACGTCTCGATTAATTAAAATATGGCTAACGTGTTTTTAACTTTAACCTTCCCCCCTACTCTAATTTAAAGGGCCCTTTTCAGGCTAATTAACCCAAGTAAGGGGAACCTTGGGTCAAGCCTCTTCAATTTATTCAAGATTTTTTTCCCCTCCTCAAAAATAACAGTAACTTTCGTTGGCATCAGAAACTCTGTAGCCATCTCCTCTCATAAATAATAGTTTTGTTCCAACCCCAGTTCGAAACTCCAGGAGCATGCGCAGAAGGATTTGTACGTCAAATTTGACGTCAGATGACTTCAGATTTGACGGACAAACGATTTGAACCTTCTGTTCATACTCCAGGAGTTTCAGACTAGTTTCAAACTGCGGTTGGAACAAAGCTAATAACCGGACGCTAATCGATGAATAGTGGAAAGCATTCTTCTCAAGTCAGACTAAATGAAAGAAAATGGTGAAAAGCAGGATGATCATCTGATTAGCATAATTTATGATTTGAACCTTCTGCGCATGCTCTAGGAGTTTCAGATTTGTTTCAAACTGCGGTTAGAACAAAGCTAATAACCGGACGCTAATCGACGATTAGTGGAAAGCATTCTTCTCAAGTCAGACTAAATGAAAGAAAATGGTGAAAAGCAGGTTGATCATCTGATAAGCATAATTTATGATTTGAACCTTCTGCGCATGCTCTAGGAGTTTCAGATTTGTTTCAAACTGCGGTTAGAACAAAGCTAATAACCGGACGCTAATCGACGATTAGTGGAAAGCATTCTTCTCAAGTCAGACTAAGTGAAAGAAAATGGTGAAAAGCAGGTTGATCATCTGATAAGCATAATTTATGATTGGAACCTTCTGGGCATGCTCCAGGAGTTTCAGACTAGTTTCAAACTGAGGTTGGAACAAAACTAATAACCGGACGCTAATCGATGATTAGTGGAAAGCATTCTTCTCAAGTCAGACTAAGTGAAAGAAAATGGTGAAAAGCAGGTTGATCATCTGATTAGCATAATTTATGATTTACTAATTCTCAGTGAATTTTTATTTCTAACGAAGGTTTAATTTGTTCCCCTTGTAATAAAGTATCTGGAGGGGGGTGAATGGGGTTAACAAACAGAGGGTTTCTAAATGTCCTTTGTCCCTCTTGTTTGCCTAATGAGAGTTAGAAGTTTCCTCACATATCTTACAATTAGGTGGGCTACTCATAGCCCAACTTGCCCATTAGTGGACCCTAACTTCGCTTTTTTTCTTATTTTTAATGTGCAAAAAGGGTTTTAAAAAACGTCATTTTTTTCAAAATAAAAAGCCCTTATTTGTATTTGTTTTAACCTCCAGGTTGTCTCCTCTGAAAACGTAAGAGGGGATGAAACTAAGGGGAAAGTTTAATCAGATTTTTTTTCTTTTTTCGCCCTTTTTTTTCCTTTTGTAATTACGAATTTATAAGAAAATGAATAAATCAAATGACGGCAGTAAATTATTTGTGGCAAGTAATGTGTCTTAGGTGCATTGAGGACTATCCATTAGCTTAATGGCGCTCATTAATGAAACCAAGTTTTGAAACTATTATGGGATAGGTAATGGAGAAACTCAAACATCACATAATCCAAAACAAAGATTACACACCTAGGGTGGGAAGTGCTTTATTACGAGCCAATAACTCCCGAAATGACGTGAAAAATACCCCTTGAAAGATAAGAAAATTTTTTAAAAATAATTCAGTTTTTGTTTAGTGTGAAGGCTTTTTATGTGGTTAAGGCGAAACGCTTTATGTTGAAATGCATTATGATCAAAATTTTTGAGTTTTTGAGAGCATTATGTTCAATAGCATTATGCCGAAACGCAATATGGTGAACTACAGATTTTTTATGTCGAAATGCAGATTTTTTATGTTCAACTGCTTTAGGGTGAAATGCATTATGTTGAATGCACCATAAACTTTCCCCGCTTTCGCTTCATAAACTTTCGAAAAAAAGCGAAGTTAGGATCCACTAATGGGCAAGTGGTTACTGAATAATTTGCGTAAAAATCCCTGAGGTATTACGACAAAAGGGAGAATCGTTCAACATAATGCATTTCACCCTAAAGCAGTTGAAGATAAAAAAATTTGTAGTTCACCATATTGCATTTCGGCATAATGCTATTGAACATAAAGCCCTCAAAAATTTTGATCATAATGCATTTCAACATAAAGCGTTTCGCCTTAAACGACTTTTTCAATAAATGCAAGTCGACATAAAAAAAGTACAAGTCACTATAACGCTTCTCATCATAAGAGCCTCTTTTAAACTTGTTGTTTCTCCATAAAATGCAATTCAACAAAAAACATCTCACCATAAACTAGGAAAAGAAAGCAGTCAGCCAATGGGATCAGCTCGTTTTATGACTCAAGTTGGCTAATTTTTTTTCCTCTCGAATTATGGTGCACTGTCAAGTTTTAAGGTTTTCGTCGTTTCGCCGTAATCGCGTTTTAAACGGCGAAAATAGGCTTGCTCTTTCGCTGTCCCTAGTTTATGTTGAGATGTATTTAAGCCCATATAACAGAAACAGTTTTATGGCGAAATGACAATTTCTTTAAAAATGAAGGTTTCCTTTGTGTTTAAATGTTGAAACGACATATTTTATGTCGAAAGGACAAGTGTTCTTTATGGTGAGCTGTATTACGTTCAAATGCGTTATGGTGAAAGATTTCGACTATTTTCTTTATGTTCAGTTGCAGAATTTTTATGGTGACGGTAACTCGCGATTTCTGCTATTTTATTGTCAAATGCATTATGGCGAACCGCGTTATGTCCTCTGCTTGAGCAACATCTTCTCTCTTTGTGGCGATCTGTATGTTAAAAGTAATCAAAACGATAGCAAACAAATTTTTTCCTTAAAAGTTCTTTTAAAAAAAAAAGAAGTTTTTTTTACGGATTGTAGAGTAAATAAAGAAAGAAGGGAAAAAAAGCGTAGAAGGGGAGAGCTATAAATACATGAGCTACTGAAAATTACTGTAGAGGCCATTAAAGCGTGAAGTCAGACAGATGATCAGCTAACTCTGTGAACAAATGAAGGGTGAGGGTGAAGGGGAAGGGTTTTTTTTATTCTCGTTGCAGGGGCAAAACGAATTAGCGCGGCTCCTTGATAAACTGCCGCCCTGTCCTGAAGTAATTCCTCAAGCTACAACTTCGCTAGGGAGTTTTCCCTCGCCGTGATAAAAACATGAGTTTTAATAATTTAAAAAAAAATTGTAAGTCTTGTGGGTTGTTTATAAGGGAAAATAACGGGAGGGAAATTGGGAAATTGAAAATAAACATCCCTTGAGGTGTCCTCTATGCATAACTGAGAACCGCATAACTTCTTATAAGCTTAACATCCGACCTGGGCACCCTTGATTTCCCATAATGCCCTCATAACCTCTCGTCAAGATGTTTAAGAATCTCTTCTTTCACGCATATAAAAATTGATATCTTTTTTAAACAATAAAGAATACTTTAATTAAAATAAATCGATGGGTTTAACCCTAAAACGTGAACCGGATTATCCTTCAACCACCCTGGGAATAATAGAATTGATTTCTCTTACATAATGACCCATCTGAAATTCCGTGAAAGCCGTTCCAGATTATTCCGTGGAGTCGTTATCATTTGAATAACGCTTAGTAGCCTAAAGAGCGGAAAATCTGGAAATCGTTTTCACGTTTGATAAGATTAGGTAGCGGGTAAAAGTTGGAAAACTACTTATGCGGAAGAGGAGTAAACCTTGTTTTTCGTCCAGAAAAAGGCCCTTTATTGTCAGCTCACTTGACAGACGCAAAAAGGGCTTTCGGGTAATCCCTCGAGGATCTACGATTGTTTAAAGAAAAAAACTTTTGTAATTTTTTTTCCAAGTTATAAAATAACTATTTCAGTGAGTATCAATGAAATATCAACGATTTTTTTCATATTATAAAACGTCTTCCAAAAAATGATTTTTGAGGGAAAAATGTTTAGTAAAGACGTAAATTTTTAGTCTTTGTTTTAGGTTTGTTTGGAAAGTTGACTACATTGTGAAGAAATTTTGTGTTTTAAAATTTTATGGAAAATTTTTATGGATTTTCGAGATTTTTGATCGAAAATTGTGGTGGTTCCGGTGTGGAGAGCATCCCTGTCGAAGGGGTTGTGAGGTGAAAAAGGTTTCGTTTGCTGTGGTGGGGATGAGGGTTGGTATGGGCGTGTCAGGGGGTTGAAACATTCGGGTTACGCCCCAGGGGCGTATAGCCGCCGGGAGGGGGGTGGCCGGGCCGAGTCTGCTCCCCCGTGGTCTACCCACCAGAGACGTGTTCGGGATGCTCGTCTGACATCATGACCGCTGTCGAGTGCGGTGGCTACGGTTCAAGCTCCCCTTGGGCGGCAAGCCTTTGCGGTGCCGCCGATTTGGAAGCATGGGGACGAAAACTTTATCCAGGATCTCGGATGTTCCTTCAGGACACTTTACATCAGCCTAGAGGACCCGTTTCAGCATTAAAAGAAGAACCTCTACCTCCAAGGTCTTGGCCAGTCGACAACTCAAGGTCAGATTTTTTTTTTTTTCAACATATTTTACCCTAAAAACTCCATCAAAAATCTCTAACTAAAAACCAACTATCAAAAAACCACTTTTTCTGTATTTTCATTCCCAAAATACTCAATTTTTGACTTATTTTTTTATTCAAACCAATATAAACAGGATAATAAATTAAATTATGACTTTTAACAAATCTATATCTCACAAAATCTCCAAAAAAATTCAATAAACAACTTCCTTGTGTTAATTTCTTAAAATTCTATGAATTATTTTAAACTAGTTAAAAAAGAAAATTTGTCCAATGTAGCTATTTTATGAGAAATTTTACATCTATAAAATAAATTAAAAAATCTCTATTTTTTATTTAGAATAAAATAAAAATTACCTACTAAAATAAAATAAAATTTTAGACATATTCTGATAAATTTAATTTTCTTGTAAAGTAAAAAAAGATTTTTAAATTACAAAAGTTTTAGATTTTTCCTTTTTAATTTTATAATTTTCTTTTTCCCTTTGAATTTTCTTTCAAAATATTCATGACAATGTTCAGGAATAATCAATTTTAAATTTTTAACCTTTAGAATAAAATAAAAATTACCTACTAAAAAAAATAAAATTTTAGACATATTCTGATAAAATTTAATTTTCTTGTAAAGTAAAAAAAGATTTTAAATTACAAAAAGTTTTAGATTTTTCCTTTTTAATTTTATAATTTCTTTTTCCCTTTGAATTTTCTTTCAAAATATTCATGACAATGTTCAGGAATAATCAATTTTAAATTTTTAACCTAAAACTTCGATTTAATTATAAATTAGTTTAAAGAAACCAAAGAATTTACTTGAAATTAAACTGCCGTCATAATAAGTGTTGATAAAATTTTTTAAAAAAACACATTTTACGTCAAGTGATAAAAAATTTTTAAAGTAAACTACATTTCCACCAGATTTCACAATTACTAAATAAAACCACAATAACTTCTTCCCAAACCTAACATGGAGGGTAAACAAATATTTTATGTTTGAGAACGTAAAAAAAATTATATTAATTTTAAAATTCAATTAGTGGAAATCGGGCACAAAGAAAATATGTTATTTCCATTATCTATTATTGGGCTTATGAAGAGCAGATTTTAAGTTTTTTCAATTTTTTTTACCCCTTTTTTTAATTCAACGAAGATGAGGGTTTCTGTTTACATTAATTAATCGTTTCAGAGTCAAGAAATAATGGAATTTCAAGTTGGCCATCTCATTTTACTTTACTGGATTTTATTTTTTCCACTACATTTTTTTGCAAATTTTAAAAAAATAATTGTTCAATAAAACCGATTGTGTATTGCTTGGCAATGTTTTGATTTTATTATTATGATGCCTCATGATTACTTTGTAGGTCCATAAATTCTTTTTTAAATCCTTATTTAATTTTTTCCATTTACTTTTTGAATTTTTAAAAAATAAAACAGTTTAGGAAACGTTCTAAAAATATCCTGTATAAAATTTCGCATGACTGACCTACTTTTGGTGTGAATAAAAAATTTTAAAACGAAAATGAAGTATGTTTGTTTGTGGGTCATTAGTTAAATATTGTTTTCCGATCATGTTGTGTTGATTAAACAAGTCCTTTTTGATCCATCGCGATCATCGTGTTTCTGATTGTCACGCAACAGCCGGCTAATTATCTCCATTAACCCACGCTCAACGCCGATAATACTCAAATTGATACCAATAAAAAGGGAAGACCCCATAAAAACAAACGAACGTACAATAACCCTCATTTAATTTTCCCTAAAAAGCGATAATCGTTAAAAAATAATTTACCTATATAGAAAAATTTTTGTTTATTTTTTGGGGGGTAAAAAAAAAGCGCGAATGTTGAAATGCAAAACCACGGAGTAGACCGTGCGGGATTCGATTTAATGTTTACTCGTAAATAATTCATGCCGGGGGAAGCCTTTCTCGTTTTACGGGCAAATCAAACTTTAGCGTTAATACCGGAGTTGGCTTTTTATTACCTTCGCTCCTCGTCTCGTTTTTATTAATAGGGGATGATCCTATTGTTTTCATAGACAGGATACCCTAAAAAAGAAAAAAATTTAAAATCCTTATAACAAACTATCAGAGATTAATCTGTCCCTTTTTACAGGGCTTCGGATATTTTCGGTATAATGTTTCAAATGGGTAAGTTTAAATTTAATTTTAGCCAAACTTTAGCTCAAATTTTTATAGAACTGCTATTTTTTAAACTCTATTCTCTGCTTTTTTTTTTTTCAATTTATATTAAAGAAACCTCTACCTAATAAAGATTACCTAGATTATTTTAAAAATCGATTAAAATTTTATCTTTTCTTATGGCTAGAAACACGAAAAAAAAAAAAAAACACTTTTTGAAAGATAAATCGTAGGCAAACAGAATGAACCTTTTTAAAACGCCAAAATATGCGCTATTTAGGGTTTTCTTGACCATAAAAACAAAAGGGCGTTTTTAAATCTGAAAATCGAGGAAAAAGAACTAACATAAATAAACAAAAAACCGTAAAAAACTGCCTCAAATCCAGTAAAAATGGTGTTTCATGATCTAAAAATCGACAAAAACGGCCTAAAATGGGTGTTTTTCGACCATGATTTTGAAATACCCTCCATTTTTTCTCGTAATTTTTTATATTATCAACAAACTCTATTTTAAACTTAGAAGAAAAATTTTAGAAATCATTAACGTCTTTAATTTATGGCCTAATTTTTATACAAAAAGATTTTTTGAGTGCTAAAATTATGATATTTAAAAGTTATCTGATTTAAAATGTCGATGAAACCACTCTTTTTACTTCAAATTTTCGCAAAGAGCTGATTTGAGATTTTTGCATTCTTTGAGTAAAAATTAATCAAGATTGGATGTTTAGTTTGGGAGTAAAAAAAAAAATCTCACTGGAAATTCAGAGTAGAGACATCTTTTTTTTTTGTTTAAAATGGTATAAAATCTCTATTTCGAAGTAAAACTGAGCTTTGTTTATGTAAAAGGACTTAACATTTTCCCTTTATATTAATACTCAGAACTAGTTTGCGAAGTGGGAGAGAGGGTAGGGTAAGAAATCGCGTGTTGTTTCGAGATAGCGAGAAAGGGTCTAAGATGTTAGGGAAGAGTTGGAGCGTATCTTTCACATAAACGTTGTCTGTGAGGCTTTACAGCCCTTCTCCTCCCTCATATATAAACTTATCTCCGATAAAATAAGCATTTTAAGTTTTTATTAAAAGAGAAAACAAAAATGGTTCAAATCTTGTGTGTTCTCGATTAATTAAACCGGCCGTTACTGATTATCCTACGGGGTGGGTTTCGCCTTGGAAACGTTCTATAATTAGAATACATTTTAGACAAGAGGGTCAAATTACTCGTTAATAAATGAATTCGGGGAGAAACATGAGGGAACCTGATTTACCTATTGTCAAACTAATTTAATTTCGAGAACCAAGTTAATGTTTTATTAAAATGATGTGCGTTAATATTAGCCTTCTCAGAATTGCTAGTTTATCTATTTTTAAGTGTTTTGATTTTTTATAAATTAAGCGATGATCTGCTAAGTGGGCGTTTGCGATAAAGGCCTTTCTCGGGGCGATAAGAGGTCGGACATGTGTTAATTGTGAGGACATTTGTCAGCGGTGGGGGAGAACGTGAAGGCTGAAAGTTAATGTTCCTGAGGCAAACAGCAAATGCGGGGCAGATAAACTCGGCGCGGGGCCAACCGAGAAAACAAACAGAAAAGCCCCCAGCCTTAACTACCCACCCCAACCTGTCAAAAGTTACGTTTTGTCGGGACGATTACACCGGTCAATCAACGGGGAAAAGTCCCCCTTCAGCTTTTTTTTTTCCTACTGCATACAGCAATCGAGACCTTCAATATTGACTTTTCTTTGTTGTTCTGTTTATTTCAAACTCAAATATAAATTTTTTTAATTTTAAAAAATTCTCAATTTTTAGCGTATTTTAATTCCTCAAAATTTTAGTGATAACACTTTTTTGGTGAAAAACGCTTAGCTTTTAATTTATTTAATGTGGTTTTAGCCAAGCAGAATGTGAGAAAAAAAATGATGCCAGAACAACGCGCATTTATAATTCTCGCGTTTTTTCAAAAATTCATTTTTGAGATTTGCCTAAATTCAAACTAAATAGTTAGATAACACGAGGGGGTTATTGTTTTCTCTCGCAAGAAAAGCTCGTGTGGAGAGGAAATAAAATCAAACGAGCTCTCCTTGCGAGAGGAAAAAATCAACCCCTCGTGTTACCAAGCGAGCTATCCTGAAGAAAGGAAAAATTTACTACCTAGTGTATCAAATAGTTGAATTTAGGCAAAACTCAAAGATGAATTTTTGAAAAACCCCGGGAACTAAAAACACATGAAAGCTCGCGAGTGCGCGTCGTTCTGGTTTCGTAAATTCACATGTACCCCATATTAATAGGCTTGAGGCCCTCTTCTCCTCACTTCTCTTAACTGGCAAAACTTATTCCCACCCCAGTTTTAATTTCTCATTTACATATCGCGTTTTAGAGCTAATTATTGATAAATTTTTATTCCTGAAAAAGTTTTTTAATCTTTGATATTTTCAGTGTAAGGAGGAAAAATTGCGTATTCCATTTTGCTAAAATAGAAATCAATTTTGAACATTTTTAAGATTTAGGATTTTAAAAAAATTCCCGAACTGGGATTCGAACCTAGGACACCTAGAAAGTGCTGACTGTGGGAAGAAATGATTTAAAAACCACTTGGAAAAATATCTTTCAGTATTCTTAGAAAAGAGAGGCAATTTCCAATTTATTACCAGATTGATTAGACAAAACTCATTTTTACGTTAGTACAGAGTATATTGGCATTAATCGGATTACGTGATAAGGTTCAGAGATTGCGGACCTCTGATAAGAGGGGGGGGGGGGGTCCTGAAAGATTGGTTTCCAGGCTATATTAATTTCTCGGTAGAAAGATGGTTGAGACGGTCGAGAGGAGGGGGTCCTCCCGCTCTCACCAGTAACATGGTTAGGCTCTAACAGAGTTTGCCCGGAACCGCAAGACCCTCTGTTTATTAATGAATCTCTATTCAGAGTCAACCGAGTCCACCCCCCCCCCCCCCCGTTACCAGCCCCCCCACGTTCTTGATCCATAAAGAGGTACCTGTCTGTCGCATCTGTTTGTGTTGTACCCTAACTGCATTATATCATCCCTCCCCCGAGAACGCATCTGTCTCGCTCATAAATAATTTTTTTTGAAAATCTGACTCACTAACGTGCCTTTAAATGGACTCAAAAAGCAGCTCCGGGATTCAAATTGATGAGAGCAAAATATCGGTACTTGTGAGTTAGCGATACCATAACAACGCGCATGCGCGAGCATTCTTGTGTTTTAGTTCCCGCGTTTTTTAAAAAATTCATCTTTGAGATTTCCTACAAACTAGATTGATAACACGAAGGGGCAAATTTTTTTCTGGCGTAAATAGCTCGTTTGATGACACGAGTGGTGCCTTTAAATGGACTCGAAATCCAGGATTCAAATTGAAGAGAGCAAAATATCGGTACTTGTGAGTTACGATACCGTAACAACGCGCATGCGCTAGCATTCTTGTGCTTTAGTTCCCGCGTTTTTTTTCAAAAATTCATCTTTGAGATTTACCTACAAACTAGATTGATGACACGAGTGGGCTAATTTTTTTTCCTCTCGCAAGGAGAGCTAGTTTGATTACACGAGGAGGTTATTTTCCTCTCGTAAGAAAAGCTCGTGTAGAGTGAAAAAAATATTAAACGAGCTCTCTTGCGTGAGGATAAAAATTAACCTCCTCGTGTTATGAAACGAGCTCTCCTTGCGAGAGGAAAAAAAATGACCCCCTCGTGTTATCAAACTAGTTTAAATTTAGGCAAATCTCAATGATGAAGTTTTTGAGAAAACGCGGGAGCAAAAAACACATGAAAGCTGGCGCTTGCGCGTTGTTGGGTATCGTAAATTCACATGTACCCCTTCCTCTATATGAGAAGTTATTGTTTTACCCTCCATGTTACACTCTTGGGGAAAGGGTCTTCCTTCCGTCGCTACCAATTTTAACAAATTACAGAATCATTTCCTATCTCATAATACTGTGAAAGATCGTCAGTCTAAAATTTTGTTTAATGCGCTACGGCCGTCCTAGAGGTCCGATGTTCACCTTTCACCAAATCGTCGCATTAGTTCTAACACCGGACAAGTCATTTTTTTTTTGTCAGTTTTGAGTTAGCCATTGTTTCTGATGGTAAATTTTGTGGTGGATCGAATTCCGTTGGCAGAGTAACCTTAATCAACAGAAAACGCGTAGTTCACGATTTAGCCAATAGGTGATGCATTGATTCAAATGAGAAATTTCAGGCTCTCCTGAAAACCTTGGAAAAATGATTTGTCCGGTGTTAGAATTAACGCGACGAAATACAACTAATATTAAATGAACTTTATTGGAAGGGACATTAGGACTAATCACGCCCTTTCCGTAAGGCCTGGCTATGCGAAGATTTTCATTTTTTTCTACCAGCATTTTTCTCATTGTACTTAGAGCTCCTTCAAGGGGAAACAAATTCCAAAAAGCTTTAAATGTTGTCAACATTGGTGGCGCCCTTGAGGTATATTTACATTAAGTCAAAACCCTAATCCGTTGGCTTACCTGTCCCCGTAGAGATATATGACTCCTTAACGTCAACCTTCAGTTACTCAGATGTCATTCAACTCCGTCATGACCTTTTTCCTTATGTCCCTTTGTTTTTTATTCTAAAATTTCATCAAATATTGTGAACAAAAGAGTGCCTAATTAAGGGTCCACCTGTGTAAACGGATTATTACGGGGGGGGGAAAAAGTCTATTCCCATCTTCCTTAATTCTATCAGTGTATCTCCGTCTAAAGCCTCGGAAAAAGGGTAGGGGAAGAAAAGATGAGGGGGACAGAAATATTGTTATTACTTGTTCTCGGAAAAAGGAGGGAAAAGAAGGAGTAATTTTCCTGTGACAGAACCCTTCCTATTTCACAAGAAAAACCTTTAAATTGACGTTTTTAAAATTGTTGTCCACAATTTTTTTTATGAGAAAAAAAAAGCCATCTGGCGAATAAAGTGTTAATGGAATAAAAAACATTCTTTAAATGATAAAATTATCTTTTTATCAAAAAGCGTCGTAAATAAGCATTAAATTGAGCGTAGAATCGAGCTAAAAGGGTGGGGTTTAAGCGGTGTAACACCTCGGGAAAACTGATTAACAACATTGGCAAAAGGGTGTTTGAACTCAAACAGAAAATCCACCCTCCTCACTGTTTCCACCCTGTTTTCCACGAGTCTACTTCTGGAAAAAAAAAGTTTTCAGTTATTTGTTTTTTAATATTAAACGTGGACTCAAAAGGGGATGAGGAGTCCCCCTTTAAAATAAAAAAACAAAGGTTCTCCACCCTTGTAATTTTAATTTTAAGTAAGGTCATTCAAATTCACTTTTTTATTCTTAGAGATTACATATTTTATGAGGAACTTTAATTACGGTAGTGGGAATCGAACCTGAGACCTTAAGTTGAAAGAACTTTTTTAATTTGGTAAAATGGGGGTTTACAAACCACTTGTCCCTATTGCGCAAAAAGTCATCTTTACAAAAGAGATTCTAAAGTGTGTGTTTTTCTTTTTTCTGTTACAGTGTCGGAGTCGGGAGAGCCCATTTCGAAAAGCAGCCTCCGAGCAACCTCCGGAAATCGAACTTTTTCCATTTCGTCATCGCGTTGTACGACAGAGCGGGTCAGCCGATCGAAATCGAAAGGACCGCCTTTATCGGATTCATCGAAAAGGATCAGGTAATTACTGTCCGGTTTCTCCCCTTCTTAAAAAGGGCCAAGTGGCGGAAAATCCCGAAAGCCGTGTCAGTGTTGAAAATTCAAGCGGAATAATTGATGAGGGAGGATGAAAATAAATCGACTCGTTGTAATTGTCTGCGTTTCCTATTTATTGGCCGGTTCGGAGAGATATCGCCCTCCCCCTCTTCCGTCTCACTCGTTCTCAACCCCTCACAAAATGTTTCACGCCAACCAAATATTTAAAGCTCAATCCATTACAGAAAATGTCTCTATTAAATACGCTTTTTTTCCTTCCAAGTCCCCATTCTCTGATGGCCCCGAGAGTTGAAAGAATTGATAAAAGAATGTCAAGGTCAATGGCATTTATCAGGAGGCCTGACGAGTGCACAAAGTCGTCAAAGTCAGCGTAAAAATCGAGGCAGTGTCGCCCATCCCTTCCAATTGAATTGAAAAAAGATTCCCTCCTTGTTTTTTAGGCTGAGGAACCATTTCCGGATTTTTAGGACTTTTCATCGTTCTTCGACGGAGAAACCCTCTTTTTCTCCGATTTTGGCTTATTTTTTCGCTCTACCGGCCTAGAAACTCTTTTGCCGTTTTGGCTTTTGCTGCAGAATTTTTTTTTTCTTCGGTCATTGGGAGTCATCCTTGGTTAATCGTCCAGAGACTCCCTTCACAAAATTTTTCTCGATTTTTCAGCCTCAAAACCCACATTTAACGGTCGTTTTGGCTTTTGCTGCAGAATTTTTTTTTTCTTCGGGTCATTGGGAGTCATCCTTGGTTATTTTTTCGCCTACCGGCCTAGAAACTCTTTTGCCGTTTTGGCTTTTGCTGCAGAATTTTTTTTTTCTTCGGGTCATTGGGAGTCATCCTTGGTTAATCGTCCAGACTCCCTTCACAAAATTTTTTCTCGATTTTTCAGCCTCAAAACCCATTAACGGTTTCCCGGAAGTTTTCCTCGGTCAATTGCATCAAAAATCCCTTTTTCATCGGATTTGAAGAAGTAGGTACTCTTAGTTTTTCGAAGCTTCTACTACTCCTGTGATCTAAAAAAACCTTTTCACCGTATTTTTGGGCGTTTTCATCAGTTTTTGAATCGAGAAACCTCCTTTAGATGATATAAAAATATTAAATTCGCTACCACTAGAACCAAAGCACCTGATAATATCAGGTGATATTAAAACTGCTAAAACCAAGAAAAAATAATTAAGTAAAATGTGCGAAAATGCCCTTAGGAATAGGGATATTCACATGAGAAACAAAGAACTCAATTAGCAATGTTGAAAAATATGTTGAGCACTTGTTTAAATAAAACGAGCCGATAAAGTATACCTCCAATTAAGTCACTCTTACGCCGCATTTGTTCGGAGAAAAAAAATTGAGCGTCGGGTATTTTTTTAACTTTTTTTTTCGGTGATGTTAATTGAAGCTGATGTTGCTTATTGGGTGATAAGGTAAATCCTTCCAACGTCTGACGGATCAAACGTCAGTTAATTGGCCGCTGGAGGGTTTAGGGAAAATTTCGTAGGCCCGGGAGAGACTCAATTAATTATCAGCCGGAAAAGATGAGGGGAGGTGAAAAAAAAACGCGTAGGGGAGAGGTGGGGAAGGCTCAGTCAAGCGGTAATATTTCATATTTCGCGGAATTGTACGGGAGGGGTCGTGGCTGGGACGAAACACACAAAAAAAAAGTGAAAAAAATAAAACAAAACGTTGGGGCATGTTAAAAGTTAAAAAGTACGATGGAAAAACCACCTCCCTTTCCCTTACCCTTCATGACCGAGTCCTGGGGTTTCCCCTTTTATTTTGGACTGAAACAACGCCGCCTCGCAGAAAACCTCTAAAACGACGGTTCAGAATAAAAAAAAGCCTTTTTTTTTCCTGTTCTGGTGAAAACAGAGACAGACAAATTAGAACACGATGTTATCCCTTGTTCGCTTTTTCAAATTTGACAAATAGGCCTAAAACTGCCATTCATTTTCTAAAAAAAATAATAATTATAGAAGTCATCGTGTTTGAAAAAGATAAAGATCGATTTTCAACCAACTGTTATGACTAGCTCGGCGCCACCCTCGTGGACATTATCGGGATCGCCCGTTGGATAAAGTAATGAGACTAACCTCTCCACTTCCGCCCTTTGTCCGCCGAAATAATTTAATATTTGACGTCGAGATAGCCGCTTTTACGTATCTGATGCTCGTAGAAGAGAACGCCGATAGCGCGGGTAATCAGGCCTAACGACCATTTGCGGACGAAACCCCTTCCCTCTTTTCCTAATATAAAACGTTGGCATAAAGTGCGAAAACGGCATTTTTTTCGTCCTTTATCAACCCAGAAAAAACATTAATTTGTTCTCAATTTAAAATTGTTTTTTTCACTCTTTTGCAATTCATCAAGAAAAAAAAAATCCTTCAAAACTTTAAAATTAGTTTTGTCAACGTAATTATTGTATAACCGGAGGAAATTAGTGGGGAATCTACAGGTAGGCCGCCGTATTTTTATTTAAGTTAAACTTTGTAGTCCTCGGGGCTTAACTAACTTTGCACCTCACCCCACGGAATTTATTGCATTTGTTTTCGAGCAAAAAAAAATACGTTTTTTGTGACTTTATTTTTTAAAAACCGCTTTTATACACAAGTTTTACAAAATTTAGGTTTTTACGTTGTTTAGAATCCTGATAATCACTTTTGTCAAGTACAATTAATTAATCACGCTGACTCTGCTGATAAGACGTTTATAGCACTCATCACCCAAATCTCAATTACCTCGTTTCATACTAATAAGGGGATTAAGGACTCGATTTCAAGCAAACTTTCATTCAGTAAAAGCAGAGAATTTGGTAGATCTTAATAATTTTTTTCATTGTTTACTTTTCAAATCTGCGTATTTTTGAAAAGATTTTTTTTTTCCTGGAGTGCGAAAAATAAAATTACGCTTACTTTTTTTGAAAGGACATTCTTGTACTTATCAGTCCCATTTTCCTCCTTTTCATGCCAAAGTAGTGGGCATTTCAATTTATTAATGTAATCAAAGAGACGATATTGTAGTACCCTCCATGTACAGTTATGAGAGAGGGTCTTCCGTACACGTTATGGTGCTCTTTACCTGCTGGGATTGTCTGTAGAATATAATTTTTCGATTGTAGGAAGAAACTTTTGCTGTTCACGCCCGTTTCGTGTCACCAGGCTGGGCGAAGACTTTCATTTGCTCATTTAAAACGATTAATTAAAATTGACGTTCTTCCTTTTCTTTGGGAAAGTTTCTTCAGGGCCAGCTCCAAGGGCTTTAAGCCTGAAAATAGCTGGTTCCAATAGAATCATTTGGTAGAACATTCTAAAGTGATCTTGGAAGTTATTCAATTCGTTAGCCGGCGCTGAGGGAACAGGTGCTTCGGGAGTTTTGTAGGGAGAAGAAGTCGGGTCGGAGAGGGGTGAAAAGTCTGTTGGGTGGGAGGGAACTTGATACAAAAGTCCCTGCATCGGGAAGATAATGTAAGGAACATAATTGCTCAACAACCTTTCCAACCCTCCCATTCGTTCTCGCTTTTCAAAACCTCTCCCTCATGCCATTCAAATACCCAAATTGTTTAAACATTTCCACACGTCTCGATCGAGACACAATTATTAGATATCTGAGGAGTCCGTTAAATTAATTGCGTTAATTAATATATGTTCAAGACGGTATCATTGAGGAATGATGTGCATTAGTGATATGAGATAGGGTCCGTTGATTGATTGCTTTCAACATGGCCGACCCCCAACGTTTAAACTATTCAACATTCGGGTCCAGAGGCTAGGGTTTACGCAATCTGACCCTCTATTGTTTAGTTTATAGTTTAACTAGTTTGATTAGTCTCCAATTAACACATTTTTAATTGTTAATTACACCTTTTTTTCTTTTTTCAGGAAAACGAAACTCAGAAAACAAACAACGGTATTCAATATAGGCTCCAACTTTTGTACGCAAACGGTAAGAAATTTTTTTTGTTTTAATTTAATATCGTGGCTGTGGGGAGTGCTGGAATCTCAATGTGGAGGTCCATGGTTCAATCCCAGGGTGGAAAGATTTTTTTAAATTCTACGCAATCTGTGGGAAAGACAATACAGAGTTTTAGGGAACCATAATTTGCCCTCACAGTATCCGACTCACCTCAGCTGAGTCGTATACGTGAACGACTCACTTCCCGGCTCCGAGTAAACGTAAGGTTATATTTTACGAAGGTTATTTGTTATCGCGTTTAGCTTCGGGTTCGGAAATCAACTAGTTTATCAACAGATTGACTAAAATCGAAGAAAGAAATTGATTCCGTACTTTTTGGAACGATTTTTGAACTTAGAATTAAAAAACTATCTAGGAACTTTATAAGCACGATAAGTGAAAATTGGCGGGAACGTTTTGGGGATAGGTAATTTCTATGTGCTGTTATAGTTAATCAGAAAAACCATGTTTCGATTCATGAATTTGCTCTAGTGAGAACATTGTGAACTAACTGAGTCGAACGACTCCCTGAAAGTGGGTTATAAAGCCTCTACGAGAAGACCTTTCCCGTTTCGTGAGTCGTCGAGAAGGCCAACTTGCAATTCCCTAAAACTCTCTAATATGGCAAAAGCCTACCGATCAGACGAATTTTACGCCTCCAATTCCTGGGATTCTTCTGTGGTTGCTTAATATTATGAAGTCACTATTAATTAACTTTTATTGCTTATTGCTTGGGGGGTCGGACGTATATAAACATGTACAACTATTCTTGTTTCATCAACGTGGGGGGAAAATCCCCACCCTTTTCTTTTTGGGGGAGTGATACCACCACAATAAGACTGAAAAGCAATTTTTATATTCAATATTTTCATAACGAAAGTTTTGTATCGCTTAGGATAAAAGGATGAAGGGTGGATTTGCGGGGAATGAGGGCGGCGATTAGACGCTTTTAAGGTCGGATTTGTTTCGGGAATTAATCGTACATTTTGGGTTGACCGGAGATTACCTTTAGGATAACTTATTGAATCTCCGTCTTGGGATTTGTTAATTACGGATTCGATTAATCCCTATGAATAAACCAGGAGAAATTTAAGATAAAGAGGAAAGTCTTTTGTTTAATTATTAAACCTCTCTCGTTTTATCCTTATTTGGTTAAACGGCGTTAAAATTTGATCTCTCCAGAGAGGTTTAAAATCCGTTCATAAAGAGGCATCTTTCATACATTTAAATGTTTTATTGTGGAATCTTAGAGCATCGTTAATGTCCTGCGGTTGAACAAGGGTAGGGACAAAAGCTCGATTGTTCAAAGAAGATCACATATTCAACTCCCTCCACGTGAATCCCCCTTTTTCCTTACGCTGTCGCTTTTCCTGCGATGAACTACATGAATTTTTGAGAAAGGCCTAGACCCGGATTTTCTCGGATTTGCCGAACGAGCAACCGTTTTCCTTCTCTTTCTTCTCATTGTCTCGAAACCTTTATATCAAAGTTTAATTTTTTTCCCGAAGATTTTAGCAAATATGTAATCTCATAAATTTTTTTCCAGGTATACGACAGGAGCAGGATATATTCGTGAGGCTAATCGACTCCGTCACGAAACAGGTGAGCCGATTTTCCAAAACGTCTTTTATGTAATCCAAAGACTTTTTCAATAACGTAAAAAAGCTAATTTTCCTAGAAAACATTTTTTTCCAATTACTCTGAAAGAAATTAGTTTTTATTACGTTTATCATTAATAATAATTGAGGAAAGGTATACATTACGTTCTTCAGGTGATCTTTTGGCGATCATAAACGATCTAATAGCGCCATTAGTTTTGTTTAATTAGATGACTTTTATTGAAATTGAATAAAAAAGAACAGTTATTACAAGGCTACTTGGGTGTCCACATCTGTCACATTCACTAATTGGAATTCTAGGGTTACCCCCTCACGATTGGCATTAAATGTTACCCGATATCCCTCATTCTGAAAATTTGATTTGCCTTCAAGTTACAAAAGGGGAGAAATTAAATTTTTTCCGGTTTAAAAACGCTCCCAAAGGGACGGCTTAAAACTATTAAGATTTTTATCCAAAAAACCTACTATTTGAAGGATTTTTGGGATTATTCTCCATTTTTATGTAAAAAATCCCCTGACTTTTAAAAAAATTTGAGGATTTTTCTCAATTTCTAAGGCATGCGACCAATTTTTTTTTCATATTCATAGCTTTCTTCATATTTTCGTCCGAAAATCCATTTATCAATAAATTTCTACCTCTCACCCATTGTTCTTCTCTGAATGACCCTGATTTTCAAAAATTCAGCACTTTTCTTCGGTTTTCACAGCGATTTTTATCATATTTATAGGCGTTTTCTTTTTTTTTTTTTTTTTTTTATTTATTTCATTTACAAATTATTTACATAGCGTCCGGCCAGGTTGCCCTATCGGCCGGTTCACATTTTACCTAAAACTATTTACATCTTTCTTTTTTCTATTAACTTAAAAAATTATTTTCCTGCGTATTCCTCCTACGGCAGAGCTTAAACTAATTAATTTATTAATCTAATTATACTACTACTACCCACCACCACCTTATACCTAATTATCCTAAATTTATTATTTTTATTTATATTTATTATTCTTTCATTTTTTTGCCTGAAAAGCCGTAGGAGACTTTTTTTTATGTAGTAGCCAGAAATTTGGGCTGCTCACCCGCATTTCAAGAGGTCTGGCTGGGGTTAGAATTTCTTTTTTTTTTACCATGTTAATGAGGCCTTTAACATCTCTGATTAGTCACTAAGACGATTTTTCGTCTAAGTTTTCCTTCGTTTCTTTTACATCATTGATAAGAAGAAATCACTTATAACTTTCTCAATTTTAAGAGAATTAAGGAAGTTCAAAATTGTTGATTCAATGACTTTTCAGACGATCTTTTGACTCTTACAACCTTGAATATTAGTTCAAAAAGAGTTCCCTTCATTTTCCGAGGGGGTGGTAAATGTCTTCAACGGAATTAGAGGTGTTAAAGCGAATTAGGAAAGAGAAAGTTAACGGGGTTAACTCACATCTAACTTATCCCATCCCTCATTTTTCTCTCTCTCTTTTTTTTAATCGTGGAGATTTGTTAATCTCAAACAACTTGAGGGCTGCAATTATTTTAGACTTCAGATCGATTTCTGTAGAAGGGGAGTAAGTTAAAAGCATTAATTCTAGAAAGAGCATGTACACGCACTCCATTAAACCAATTAAAATTTATCTCCCTTTTTTTGTCCTAATGTCTGCGCTTTTTTATACAGAATTTCAATAGTTTCAACTTCATAATAGAGGGACAAGAGGAACAAGGTTGAGTGAAACCTTCTTTAAACTCAACGTAAATTGGGGCCTATGAAGAATTTGTAATAAAAGATCTCTTAAAAGGATGAAAATATTTAAATATAAAGAGGACTATAAATTATTGAGTAGGCATTAATAAAGATTGAAATTAATACTGTGGGTCCGAGTAATTATGATTAGCTTATCAAAACAAGGGACCTCCCTCTCTTTTAGAAAGGAAAAAGGGAGGGTTTGACTCATATTGTAATTGCTTCCCTACATGGATTTAATCTCGAACGAATTTACTTTGGTAATTAAATCCGGTTTAGGTTTGTTGGGTCTTGTGCAGAGGGGTCTAAGAGCCACTGAGAAGGTTTTTGTTCTGCTATCTCGCCACGTGGATGCCACGCGTCGGAGTTTATCTCCCAACTTCAACGTGTTGACAGCTTGTAAAATATTTTTTAAAAAACATTAATCGCTTTGAAGTTTAAGTCTTCAGACGAAAAAAGGAGAAAAGGAAAAAAAGATGTTACCCAAGGGTGCACTTAGGATCGACTTAACTATGAGGAGATGGAAAGGGGGGAGCAATTAAGAAGTAAAGTAAATTTATCGTTAATTCCCAAGGGAATATGTACTGAGTAGCCCCAAGGGCTGAAAAGATCCCAAGCGACTCGTGCCCCACTGCCCCGCCGGGACTCACTAACCCCCTTCTCCCGTTTACTCTTTAGGTATACGAGCCGGCCCTCAACTATTTTCGTCGGAAACCTTTTTAAATTTCTTATCTTATTCTTTTTACAATATCATTAAACAACCTTGTTTTTGGCTAGCCTGCTAGGCTGTCTCATGATTATTCAACTCGTGTATTAAATTAAGCGGCGGAGATAATAGCTATCAATCATAAGCGTGATAAGCCTCCGTTAAGCCGGAGTAATCAAAGGGGTTTGTCGAAGGTCGGGTCGTTCATGAATGAAAACCAGTGACGTCATTAGATTCAAAACTGGTGAATTTTAGTTTCAAAAATATTTATCGTTTAAAGTCACGAAGTGGTGGATTAAGGGTTCCTTTGGTCGCCCCCTTTACCTACACGGAAAACCCAAATCCCTCCCTTGATCCTGGATTATCCTTCCCTTCGCCCGATATGTTCCCGAGCTTTAATTGAATATCTAAATCTATAATCGAAATACGATGCGTCCCCCATAATACCCCTCCATCCCATTTGGATCTGTTTACTTTAGGCCCCTGTTACGACTTTTTAAGACCTCTCTTTCACTCGCTACTCCGCCCCATCGATGTTTATTTATTTTTAAAGGGGGACCATGGCGTAGGGTGGATTCTGTTGTGTTATTAGGACCCTTCTGTTTCTTATTTAGTCGGTCATACATCGAATCTAACCTGATGTTCCCACCAAAGGAGGAAGAACCCGGTAAAAATTGGGTTTTCTGTTGACCGGTCAACTTGAAATTTTCAAAACAGTTTTTGGTAGGTACATACTTTACCCGATGGTTCCCGGGCAAAAAAATAACCATAACCCGATGGGTCCCGGATATATTATAAGTCAGTGTTCTTAAACACATTTTGTGGTGTTGGGTTTGATATACAGGGTGTCCGGAAACACATGGCAAGCGTCTGGGAGAGCGTTAAAAAGTGGTTTTACGAAAAAAAGTTAAATGTAAACCCCCCTTAATTTAAATCAAAGAATTTGATGGTGTAGTTTAAAATCCGCCTGGATATACAGGGTGTCCCAGACACAACCTAACTTCGTTATTTCAAATGAGAACCCCTATTTTTTATTTCAGATTCGTAATCTACGCATAATTTCAAGTAGATTTGAGTACTCATATGACGATTTTGGACAACTTTTAAAAAATGTCAAAATTTACCGTTTTTTGCGCTAAAGTCCGTTAAAATTGACCTAGGAGACTCGTTTTTTTTTAATTCCACTTATTTTTTCCCGAAGAATCCAACTGTCTCAAATTTGAGCATCTTCGCATTCTGCATCACGAGATTTCGTCGCTAATGGCCTTTTTTCAAGTTTAACTCCAAATTCCATACTTCAAAAATGGAAATTAGCGATTTGTTGACGGAATTTTAATTTTTGATGCATAAACACAAAAGACGCTGTAGCTCTTTCAAAATTTGTGGTCCGAAAGAAAAATTCCTTTCAACAAGTGCTAATTTTCATTTCTGAACTAAAAATTTGGGTTCTAACTTGAAAAAAGGCCATAAGCGACGAAATCTCGTGATGCAGAATGCGAAGATGCTCAAATTTGAGACAGTTGGATTCTTCGGGAAAAAATAAGTGGAATTAAAAAAAAACGAGTCTCCTAGGTCAATTTTAACGGATTTTAGCGCAAAAAACGCTAAATTTTGACATTTTTTAAAAGTTGTCCAAAATCGTCATATGAGTACTCAAATCTACTTGAAATTTTGCGTAGATTACGAATCTGAAATACAAAATAGGGGTTCTCATTTGAAATAACGAAGTTAGGTTGTGTCTGGGACACCCTGTATATCCAGGCGGATTTTAAACTACACCATCAAATTCTTTGATTTAAATTAAGGTGGGCTTACATTTAACTTTTTTTCGTAAAACCACTTTTTAACGCTCTCCCAGACGCTTGCCATGTGTTTCCGGACACCCTGTATAGGAAAAGATTCCAATTTCCCAAAAATTCAGTCCACATTTTTGTTCTGTTCAATTTCAAAATTAGAGGTTTTCGGATTGAAGGGCTGGAATTCATTATTAAATAATTTATTAATAAATTATTAACAATAAACGAGATAAATAGATGATTTTTTACGAAAATTGGTAAAGTTTCCACCCCTCCCCCCCCCCATTTCCGACAAGCTTGAACATGCAAGGCAGGCGTTGGTAAGCGTTCAATCGGTGTCGACGGTTTTCTGTTCAATGGTGAATTTTAGTCGCCATTTTGGTTTGTTGAAAATCTAGTTCTCATGTTCATACTTCCCCCTCTGATACACTTCCCCTCCTTTATACTTCCCCCTCTTTTATTTTTACTTCTCTTTAAGGAAGTTTTCGTTGGAAGCTCTTCAAACTAGTACTTCTTTGCCGAAGCGGCTGACTGTTTCTAATGCCATTTTGAGACTAAAAAAATTTAAGAAATCTGTTCCTAGTTAACTTGGTATTAAAATAATGCTCTATATCCCTTCATTGATACCTGCGTTATAAAATAAACACGGGAACCATCGGGTATGTCGCTTTACTAGAAGCGGGAGCCATCGGGTATATTTGATTTGACCTATCTCCGGGAACCATGGGGTATCCAACCCAGTTTTTGCCAGCCGGTGAAATCAACAATCGGTTCAATTGAGGCGCTCCGGGTACGAAGGGCGAACTCGACAAAACGTAGTTTCGAGATATTCGCATTTTAAAGTTTCGATTTTTACGTATTTAAAATGGAAAAAATGGCGAACTCAACATAAAAATTATATGGGTGTATTCACCACGATGTCTAGAATAAGAAACTAGAAAAAAAACTGGAGGACCCTTCCCAAAAAACCCGACGTCGAGGGTATCACAATAACTTCTTAGTAGGAAGTTAAAAAAATTTGTCCGATGTCGAGTTCGCCCTTCGTACCCGGAGCGCCTCAATTGATAACCAATCGAACTCACCCGTTCGCAATGTCCTTAGATATTTGAGTTCGTAAACCTTGGAATTCTTCTCTTGCCCTATATATTATTTAAAACGTAAGTTTAAAAAACTTTAAAGTAAAAAAGACATTTTTTTCAGTCGAGACATGAATAAACATTAAAATTAACAACCCAAGGAGTGTTTGTTTATAGTTATAACTCCATTTTCAAAGAACGTTGCCAACATGATGAAAAATATCAAGGTTTAAACGGTGGGGATAAAATACCTAAATAAAACGTAGAGTAAATTTAGAATTTTTTTCTCGTCTCCCCTCTTTAGGAACATAAATTTAAATAAGACAATTGTCGAGGTATTTCGGTTTAACCGGATCAGCGATTTGGTGGAGCTAATAATGGGAGATACATAATGGGGAAAGTTCAGGGAGACCAATGCTTCATCTAGGCCTGTTTACAAGTTTCTCATTGTTAACCGGGGAGACAAAACTTTCAAGGGAGACAAACTACATAAATAAAACCCGCTGGGGGTGGGTTTTCATCACTAGCCCCAAATTTACAGCTATCTGTTAAAGTTCTCACCAATTTATTATTAGCTTGTGGGGTTCCTCAGGATGTGTAGAAACGCTAGGATCAGCTGGCAACAGATCATAAAGGATATTTTACTGGTGCATGGTGATTTCTATTTTGTGCTGATTTCTGTATTTTGTTTCAGGCTATCATATACGAAGGGCAAGACAAAAACCCTGAAATGTGCCGAGTTTTACTGACCCACGAAGTGATGTGCAGGTACTTTATTTACTTTTTTTTACGTTATTTTTTATCTTTCGGTTTTATTTGAAAAAGTCGGTTTACATTAAATCAGAAGCGATTCCGAAAGGGATGACGTTTCCCTTGTTATGTCATTCTCGAGATCGAAACCCTTTCGACCAACCTGGGCGTAATCAATTCTCGGGTCCAGGGAAATGCAAATCTACAAATTTGAATAATAGGATCTCCAAGCCGCTCTTGACCGCTGAGACTTGCGTCAATCACAAAAAATCCCCCTTTTGTCAATCTCAATTATTTTTAAAAATGTTTTTAAATACAGAAATAGGAAAAGAAACTTTTTTCTATATTTGTAAGGACGGTAGGGGGAGTTTTTAAGATGGGGTGGGCGTTTCCCAAGGGAGTCCGAGGGTGACTTCCAACCTAACTACAAGGCTAGTGCATTAGTTTTAGACCCGTAAAGGCATTAACATATTGCGGTGATCTCCAACAGTATCGGGGAATGGGGGATGAGTCAAAGTCTTGATATTCAGAAGCCCTTAGGTAGTTTGACAGCATAAAAGTGAGTTGATAACCATTGGAAATAGGGTTGTAAATGGAAGCATCGAGTATATGCAAAAGGGTATTTCCCCTTCAATTTTTTTTTAACTTCTAGAGGGTAGAAAAAGTCTTTTTTACTTTTGAAGGGTCAACGATAACGTTTCTAACTTCAACTTTTTAAAGTATCATTTTTTTCAACGATATATCATCAAAAAATCGTGTTGACGTCACTGTTTACATAGAGGTTAAGAATCATCTTGATGTGCCCGAAGAACGTCAATATTGCCATAATTTGATCTTAAAATCGGGGATCTTAAAATTTGACGATATATCGTCCAAAAATCGCGATGACGTCACTGTTTACATAGAGGTTAAGCAACCTTTATCTTGATGTGCCCGAAGAACGTCAATATTGCCATAATTTGATCTTAAAAACGGTCAATTCTACGATATATCGTCAAAAAATCGTGATGACGTCACTGTTTACATAGAGGTTAAGCAACCTTTATCTTGCTGTGCCCGAAGAACGTCAATATTGCCATAATTTGATCTTAAAAACGGTCAATTCTACGATATATCGTCAAAAAATCGTGATGACGTCACTGTTTACATACAGGTTAAGCAACCTGTATCTTGCTGTGCCCGAAGAACGTCAATATTTCCATAATTTGATCTTAAAAATGGTTAATTCAACGATTTATCGTCAAAAAATCGTGATGACGTCACTGTTTACATACAGGTTAAGCAACCTTTATCTTGATGTGCCCGAAGAACGTCAATATCGCCATAATTTGATCTTAAAATCGGGGATCTTAAAATTTGACGATATATCGTCAAAAAATCGCGATGACGTCACTGTTTACAAACAGGTTAAGCAACCTTTATCTTGATGTGCCCGAAGAACGTCAATATTGCCATAATCGTGATCTTAAAAACGGTTAATTCTACGATATATCGTCAAAAAATCGTGATGACGTCACTGTTTACATAGAGGTTAAGCAACCTTTTGATGTGCCCGAAGAACGTCAATATTGCCATAATTTGATCTTAAAATCGGGGATCTTAAAATTTGACGATATATCGTCAAAAAATCGCGATGATGTCACTGTTTACATACAGGTTAAGCAACCTATATCTTGATGTGCCCGAAGAACGTCAATATTGCCAAGAATTTGATCTTAAAAATGTTTAAAATTTTAAAATTCTAGCCAATAAACGTCAAGGAAGGGTTAGGTTCATGAAGTACGTTGTATTATGAGCTATAGTGAGAATATAAGCTCTGAAAAATATTGTTTTATAGCGTCATTTACCCTCCCTTATATAAAAAGGTCTACTTGATGGAGTTGAGGATGTCATAAAATTTTTTACACTTTTCTCCTTAACACCTATAACGCTATAACTCGTTTCCTTTACGCTTTTTCCAGCCTAAAATTCGTATATTAAACATTTTCTTTTTTTTCAGCCGGTGTTGTGATAAAAAGAGTTGCGGAAACAGGAACGAAACTCCTTCGGATCCTGTTATTATAGATAGGTAAGTGGCTAAATATATCATTTCTCATTCGCGCGGGACGTTAATTAACGCCCTTAAGGGGAAAATTGACAACTGGCGTTATTGACAATGGCGAGGAGCAATTAGGGCATGATAAAGGGAAACCGACCGACATATCCTTAAGTGACAATTCCCATCCTTTTAACTTATTCAAGACGAACAAGTTCAGAAATCACGTCCCTCTGTCAATCTTATTATTTTTTGATAAGTTATCTTGTATTCTCTATTTTTAAACATAAAATTTTTAATGATAAAAAAGGCGTAATTTGTCTAGATTTAAAAAAAAAATGATAATATACTTTTGATTTTCTACGGGAATAAACAGCGGATAAGGATTTCCTTAGCGCGGTGGCCAGAGAAAGTTTAACCATAACACTTAGTGTAGATAATTTCTACGGGAATATATAAATATTTAGCAGGACGAGCGGTGATAAGGGAAGCAAAGGGAGGTTTGAATAAGGGAAGTGGGGGGGACGATAAGACCTGAGGGTGGAAAAGGGCTGGAAGGGTATGAGAGCGCGAGGAGGAGTAACACGGGAAAACCCTGCCGAGACTTCCAATTATCATGCATAATTAACAAGTCGGGGAATTTTCATGGTCTCCGACATACGCGGCTTAAAAAAATGCTTAAATCTGGCTGATACCTAGTATCACTTAAGAACCTTTTTACTTGATTTAGACGATCAAGTGCTCGTGCAGAAGGGCCTCTTTTCCGACCCCCCCGGAAAGGGATGATTACCCCGGATGTTTTAATGTCGATAATGCCCACGAGCTGAACACAAGCACGCTCACCCTTCTAACCGTTTCCATTCCGCTAATTGAGTCCATCCTTTAAAAAAAGCAATTTTACACATTTAAAAATTAAAAGATTTGGTTTTTCTTCCTAACCTAATATTTTAGCTAATTTTTTGAGTAAATAAGTTCCATACTATGTAAATAATGGAGGTTCGAAAAAAAAAATCATTAATTTTAATTTAGAGATTAAAAACAAGAAAGAAAAAAAATCCCCGAGCAGAACTCGAACCCTTAACTCCTGGCTGCCCGAAAAGCGAATGTGATTTTAAAAAATTTGAAAAATTTTCCAAGTTTTTTTCTTTTTCAAAAAATTTTCCAAGTTATTTTTCGCAAATTTTTTTAAAGTACATATCTGGGTAGAAATAATGGGATTTTTGCCCTAAGGAGGTCCCTCTCGTAAAGGGTGGAAGTATGAAATTTCTCCAAAGTAAAATGATTATTAATATAAACATATGTATGATATTATGGGTTTTTTGTGAGGGAGAGAGAATGAAAAAAAACGGATATTCCACTACCGGTTTCTCTCTCCCTCACAAAAAACCCATAATAATTGTAAAAATGATATTTCCCTGATATGTATGATAGGTACTTTTTTTTTTACACCGAAAATTCGTAAAACATATAAGGAGTAATTGATGAAAATTTGGTGAAAATCAGACCGACTGTTAGGCCGCAGCGCAAAATTTCAAACAGACATTTCTCCGCCATTTTTTTGAAATTCAAAAATCGCCCTCGTTTCTTTCTTGTTCGCCAACTAAAGGAAATTGTGTGAAACTTTGGTGAAAATCGGTTGAAAACTGAGGCCATAAAGTATTCCGGAAAAAAAAATGCTACGGCCGGCCGGAACCACAGACAAAGTTCAGAGAGGTATAGATCCATATTCGATTGACCCTACGGGGTCTGGAAGACCCTTCCCCAAAAACCCAACCTTGAGGGTAAAACAATAACTTTTTAAGGTAGTTTAAATTCGATAGTAGGGAGAAAATTTGGACTGTTTACCCCGTTCCGTATGGGCCTGGCCGGAAGAAGACTTGTGTTTTTCTACCTATAATAATTTTCACAAAATAAAGTAAATTTTTAACGAGAAAAATTAATGTTTTTTTTCTTCTTTGAGAAATTTGTCCATATTTTGGAGAAAAAAATTATCAGTGTTTTTTATATTTAAGTTTGTGGTCGATAAGATGATTTTTATGTTTCCCAAAGTTCATTGTTTTTAAAGGAACCTCAAGAATTACGTTTCAGAATTTACAAAAGTTTTTTTTTTTTTCCTAACGCAAAATAAAGGGGGAAAACTTGAGAAAGGAGTAAATCGGATTTTACAAGGTGCGTAAGAAGTCTATTTCCTTACAATCGAAAAAGTATAAGTGGATGTGTTCCCTATCGATCTTCTGAGGGTAGAAGAGAGTGAGAGAGAAGGAAGGAAAGGGACAGAGATATGGTCGGTTAAAGGTCTAGAAAGGGACGAAGAGACAAAATGGCTCCCAACCCTCCAATCCGGCTCTAAAAATAGAATTTTTTTCTCTTCCTCTTTTTCTCCTCTTTAAAATTAAAAAAAGACAATATTTGTTTGTTATAATTAGAACTCCCTCCTGTGGCGAGTCGGGTAAATATTACTATCCTGCGTAATTGGTCTTCGACAAAGACGGGGGGGACAATGAGGGCATTGAAAGGGCCTGAGGCTCCCCGCAGTCCTGTGGGCGGTATGTTTGTACTTGTGGATTATCCTTGAACCATCTGTCAAGTTCCCTTTGCGTAAAGGCTCTATCTCGAAGTGACGTTCCGTAAAAATAGGCAATTAGTTCATCCAAAAGTAAAACCGTATTAAAAACTATTTTTATTTGGAGAAAAAAATCCGCCATCTGGCCCTTTTTTCAGTTTTTCTTTCGGATAATGAAAATTTTCCTTCAAAAGTGGATACTTGAGAGGGGTGTGCCGTGAGTCGAAGATCGGGCGGTCGCGAGATAGTCAAAGAGGGGAGAGATATGAACTTGCCCAGGAATCTTCCCCAGGTGCTAAAAGTCTAAGTATTTCTATTAACTTCCTTACTGAGGTTATTGTTTTACCCTCCAAGTTGGGTTTTTGGGGAAGGTTCTTCCATACGAAAATGCATAATATTCGAATCTATACCGATCTCAACTTCGTCTGTGGTGCCGTCCGGCCGTAGCATTTTTTTTACGGAATACTTACGGCCTCAGTTTTCAACCCATTTTCACCAAATTTTCACACAATTTTCTTTAGTTGAAAAACAAGAAAGAAAAGAGGGCGATTATTGAATTTCGAAAAAATGGCGGAGGTGTCTGTTTAAAATTTTAAAACATACGCTGCGGCCAAACCTTTAGGCCGATTTTCACCAAATTTTCACCAAATACTCCTTATATTATTTAAGATTTTTCGGTGTAAAAACAAATTTTTTTAGAAGGGAGAAATTTTATACTTCCACCCCTGGCGAAAGTGACATCCTTTGGGCAGAAAGCCCATTATTTCTACCTTGATATTTTAAAAAATTAAAATTAAAATAAAACAATTAGGACAATTTAAAAAAAAAATTCGAAAAAAACTGAAACCTTAAAAAAAACTCGAACTGTTTTTCGAAAACAAAAAAAAAAAATTTGAAAAAAAACTCGGAACATTTTTTTGAAAAAAATCGCCCTTCATACTTCCTCTTTTTTATACTTCCCCCTCCTTTATACTTCCCCCTCCTTAATCCTACCTCCTCTCCCCCCTCTAGTTAAGAGGTTGTTTTTAGCCACGAAATATTAAACAAAAGCGTTCTTAGGGGAAGGCTTTGTTGTTTATAGGGCCTTCTGTGAAGCTGTGGCGTTGGACACATGGGGGAAACGCCTCCGTGTTAGGTAAACACGGGGTTCGGCCAAGCGTGAAAAAGGCGTTGCCGGACTCGAAAATAATTCTTAGATTCAAAACGGACAGATGGTTGCCCTTTTTCCAAAATGAACCGTATCCTCGATTAATTAAAAAACGTAAAACGCGCAACGCCCATAAAAGTCATTTTAACGGTACAAACTTCTATCCATATAGGACGATTCATTTTGAAAATCCCCAAGTCCAATAAAACCTCAAAATAAACGAGAGACATTAATTTTATTAGGACATCAAAACGAGTGGAAACAAGAGTTAATTATGCGGTCCGGTCGGTTTAAAGTTAAAACATTAATTTTCTAAAAACAGATCGGAGGTTTATTGGGTTTGCTTTGATGGGGGTTTATTATGAGGTAGAAAAGCTTCCCCGGATGCGTTTGATGTAAAATGGACGACACTTCATTAATTGGGGACAGATCGCTCTTTTACCCCCGGCTTTTCGGTTTCGGACCGTGAATACTTTAACGGCTCCCGGTGTCAATCCCCCAGCCAGTTTAACCAGCGGCAAATAGCCGACGAGTTGTATCAGACCTGAACAAATTGTTTTTCATCAAGCGCCTGCTTTCCGATTGCTTTCGAACCCCGAAAGTTCGATAATTACATGCGAGGTTAACTCTGAATTTTAATTTATACCAAGATTGACAGTTTTCAAATATCCAGTTTTAAGGCGTATCAACCAAGTGTAAAAGGATTACGACGAAACTATTCATCGGATTTTCTTATACAATATGTTTTTGAAAGATCTCATCAAAACCTACAAAATGGCTAGCGGTTTTTTCGAAAAAATTATTTATTCAAAAAGTAAGTTTTCCATTTTCCAAAGGAAAACTTTTCCGGAAAAACTGCTCCCTAGACCGCATAGACATTCCCGAATTAACGATAACTAGCTTTTGTAAAACATTTTCCAACCATATTTAGTGCTCAAATATAGGAAAGTAATTTTAGGGTCGAAAGTGTTGCGATCTCTTTTTCTTGAAATAAAATTGCTCGGGCGGTATGATGGCCCTTAAAATCTCTAACCATCCGTTTATTAATCGAAATTGCTTCCAAATAACCTGAGGAAACGTAGGATAGCAAAAAAAAAAACCGCAAAAAACGTCCATACTTCGAGTACAATGGCTAAAAAACGCGTGAAATGCCAGAAAACCAAGTTAATCTACTAAAATACTAGGAAAACGCAAGTACATCCAGTAAAAAAGGAATTTCGTTCGACCAAATACGACAAAAAAATGACGTTTTTATAAAATCAGCTGGAAAGAGGGTTTTGAAAAACTTTCAAAAGTAGTTCCCGATGCGATGGATGCTCGAAATTTCTTTAAAAAGTTGGTCTCTTCTACTCGAATGTGGTAAAAGAATTAGACTTTATGGGCCCAGGTGGAGGCTTTAATCGCCATGATGCGTGGATTTGGATCTATCTAGGATCGACAAAAAAAATGTTTTCCTTCCCTAAAAATAAATACCTAATAAAAACGCTTCTGAAAAACTTTTCGTCACTCGACGACAAAAAAATAGCCTCCGTCAACACTTGAAGAGGGACCCCCATTTTATTTCGAGAGAAAAAAAAAAAAAGTACATAGGGTAAATATACTTAGAAACAAGTCTCTCCCTTCTGCTCTTCACGACCGAAACCCCTTTTTTCCTCCTTTCAAACCTAGTTAGAGGAGTAGGACAATAATGGGAGTGTCGCTAGAAGGCAAGTCGACTCCTAAGAGCCGGATTGCCGATTGACTCCTCCTGATTGCACTATTGACTCCTTTCCCTTCCCTTCGTTCTAACGAGGGGCCATTCACAGGACAAACCTTTTGTCCTTCCGGTCACAACCGACCACTAAACACCTTCAAATTAACCAATTCACCCCTTTTATCCCCCAATTGTCGAAGCATTAGTTTATTCCAAACTTTCGTCAACCGATACGCATAAACAATTTCTCTTCATATAAAAAAATAGATAAATCATTCCTAAAATAAGAGGGGTGATTGCATTTGAATCAAAACATTAGCAAGTGCCCCACCCGCAGATTCTTTATCTGTTGGCCCCGTTTCGAACAGATGTGCCCATCCTCTATGTAATAGAGACATATTGGGAAGGCATTGGAAAGGCGGCCCTTTGTCTCCTATTGCATTACCCTCCCTTTAATGCACTCCTGCTACAATGCACATGTGTTAAACTATAGAGAGGAAATAGAGGGACCTGTAACTTATCAATGATACAAGGGGATAGGGGGCCGAGTGTAGGGCAAGGAGTAACATGTGCTAACTGAATTAGATATGTAATTGACGCCTCCACTGAAGGATGATCGAGTTCCTATTGTAGAAAAAATTTTGGGTTAAAAGAATCCCAAGTTGGTCGAAAAGAATCCTGAAAGGGAAAGAGCTAAAAGGTGTTTTTCCTTTTGAAATGATTGATCTCGTCCTATTGGTTTCTAAATGAATGGATAGGCGCCGTCGTTTGACAGTTGCACGCCTTCGAAGGCGCTCCCGGAATGAAGATAAACAGAGGAGGCGGGCGTGAAAACAAAGGGGTTGAGACTCGAAGAGATAGCGCTCTGGAAGAGGGGAGGGCGGCATTATTTACAGCCGGACTTGATAGGGATCTCCTGAAGGCGGCAACACCTGATAGCGGGCTTTCTCACCCCGCACGACACCAAAATACATCAATCGCCACTTTCTTCTAAAAACACTCCCGATCCTTTCTCATCACCTCTTTTTTCTTCAAAAATCCTTCGGAAAAAAATTTGCAACAGGTTCAGCTGGTTGTTTACCCCTGAAGTTAACCATTTGGATTTCCGACTCCCCTCAATCTGAATAATCCTTTGCCATTACAGATGAGATAAGATCTGCGGTGTCGTGTGACCGGTGACGTCATTTCGGTAATAAGCTCGAGATAAGGAAGGGGAGAGTGCCAGTCATATGGCAATCAGTTCTCCGGTTACTTTTTCATATTTCCCCCCACTTTCAAGGAGAGAGGAAAAAAAAAGTTTTTGAAAAAAGGTTTAAAATAAGTTTTTAAAAACCTGTTGCTCTTTCGGATTAAGGAGTTTGACTTTGAAGGTTGTAAAACCCCTGCCCACTTCTAACATCGATTCTTAACTTTTAAAGACACTTCAAACTTTATCAAATTTTTACTTTCCATTTTTACATTACAATCACCACACTCAGGCAGTTTAAATGGGGTGTTCAGAATGGCTGTGGTCCCGAGAACCCGGGAGAAAAAGAAGTTTTCGATGGGGACGTGTAGGTGTTTAGATATTGCTCATCTAAACTTAATGATTAAAGTGTCCCAACGTTTTTAGAGAGAACGATGGGAGGCCATCTGTCTAAAGAAGGTGAGAAAGTTTGTTTTGTGAGGTGAAGATGTCTAAGCGGCGACAGCTGCTTAAAAGTTATGAAGGGAATGCAGTCTCTTTATGTTTACAAATTCTATTTCTTCCCTTCCGCTTCACGTTTCCTAGTCAAAACAGAAATTGAGGAAATGATTATTAGATCCCGGGTGTATGTTGGAAGATTTGATGTGATGGGGAGGACAAACCGTAGGATGATGACCAGAGAGCAATCTTGGTCGCTAGGCAACGGACTGTCCGACCTTTTACAATCCCCTCGGGTTTTTCCGTCCACGTTATTCAAAACGGTTGAATATAGTGAAAAGGGACTGTGATAAATGTTGGAAGTTTGTTGTAAGAAATGTTGTTTAACGGGGAGGGTTGATTCAAACGCTTAGGGGTTGTCGACGGAAGGGGGCGCTGAAGGCGCGGGAAGGCGAAGTGGAGAAAGTCCTTGAATAAAAGACGTGGTCCGAATTGGTTGCCTTCCTCTTCCCCCTTCCTTGGTTTATTGCACCCCGATGGAAGAACACAGCCCCAATCCCATCCGAGACCGAAATTAATTTATTTATGAATTAAGGTGCTCCGTTCTCCCCCCTTCGTCTGTCCTGTTTCAAGCCCCCCCAGCCGTCTTTCACTTATTCAAAAGGAACGCAGACGTTGGAAGGAACGCAGACGTTGGCGAGGTTCTTATTTGAATTTAAAATTCCATTCCGGTTCCTACAGTCTAATTCGTCAGTGAGCGAAGATGTGTCGGCTTCAAATGTGTTCCCTCACCTTTTATTCTAAACAAAACAGCCTTGTAAGGGTAAAATAAACTCGAGATAGTATTCCGCATATTTCCTGTCTAAATGCGTAATTTTCACGCTCCCTTTCATATTTTCACCCTTCTTTTAAACAAATTTCTCAAGACAAAAAATCATTAGTTTCCCGTTTTAACATTGCAAACTTGTGCCAACTAATTCATGTTCCTCTGAAGCGTGTGTTATATATTTTTAATAAAGTTGCCGACCGCAAACACATCTCGGAATTAGTTAGGCGAGTGCGGTTTAGGTAAAGGGGCTTGAGAGAAGGCAGTTGTAATGAAGTAGGGAGAGGCTCGCAAGTTGGGAGTGCGAGGGACCCGGGGCATAACTCACGTCTCGGAGGGAGTAGTTGAGAAAGCAAGAAACAGGGGAAACCTGTATGAGTGAGTGAGTCGGAACCAGAAGCTAATAATGTAGAAGGAAGAACCGCAAGATCCTTACCCATAAGTTACTCATATCAACCTGTTATGAATTATCCTCTTCCCTATTCTTTACACTTTTTTCAAGATTACCAAAATTGCGATTTTTTTTAGGAAATCTCTATTAGGTGACGTTATAAATAACGAGGTTCGACGTAGCCCTTAAATAAAGGGGTGGCATGACATAACCACTGATAAGGGAGGTCCCGTGTCACAGATAAAATAATAAGTCTGATATATGACCCTTATATCTTTAGCTAGTCCCGGAGCCTAAAACGGACTTAAACGCGCAGCCTCCCTTTCTTCAACAGATTATCGGGGGAGTAAAACCGATAAATCAATACACCAAATTTTTAACCTTTTACGTTTTATTTGCGAAAAAAAAGTTTTCGACCTTGAAGAGTGCACGTGCTGGGGAAATAAGAGCCCGGGGAAGGGTGTTGAAGTGCGCCTTCATACATTATGTATCCTCGAAACATCCTCCCCCGACCCCCTTTCTCTCCGAATCCACTGTTTCCCGTTCCTTCACCTGGTTTCTCTTTCAACCTTTGATCCTCAAACGGGGTTCGGGTCGTTTAACGTGAAATAGAAGATGGGAAAAATGGCGTGGGAAAAAAAAAGTCTAACAGTATTTTTTTAATAAAAATTTAATTCTCAAAAGATTAAGAATTTTCTTTTTAAAAAGTAGTTTATTTTAAATAATAATTTAAGGCGGCTGTGGGCGTGGAAAGATAGGGAATAGGAGTGTCGCAGTTGTGTAAACACTCTCGGTTATTTAGTGTCGTGCTAATGCGGGGGTCGGTTAATTACCACTAACCACTTGCAGACCACACCAGCAAAAACCACATTATCTCAACCTTTTTAAAGAAGACAAAAAAAAGTCCTTTTATTATAAATAATACTTTTTTTGTGGATATTTTTTTTCTTTTTAGAGAGAGGGGTTTTTCCCTTCGATTTGAGGGTGAAAATCTCCTGGTTTAAGAATCAAAGTGAGCTTCCAGGTCGATGGATTTACGACTGACAGGAGGTGGTAAATCGACTCAGTTTCGGGCCTAACGAAGTAAACAGAACCACGTGAGGACGTTTCCTATCAAGACGTCTAGACTTTCTTGATCTATTCCTCACAAAAAAAAATTGTTTAAAAAAAACCTAATTGAATTTTTGAAAAAATAATTAATGTGATTAAAGCCTCTTTTTCTTTGGAGTCGAAGGGTGGAAACCCTCCGTGCAAGGAAAATGATAATTTGATCGCCGTGAATAATTTGAACGGCGCGTTTTCTGGGGGGAAGATAAGTGGGTAGATCGACTGGAACGAATTCCTTGATTGTACATAACGAGAAGTCGTTTTTGTCAAACCACAACGGTTTATTACCACTTATGACTATTTTTCCCCAATTTCGCTTATTTTAGGTAGAAGTTATTTCGTTCCACGATCATTAAGAGCGTTTTCTATAGTTTCGTCATGAAACTCTCGGTTTTAGACGCATTTTTGCGGAAAAACGTCCCTTGGAAAGCGTTTTCTACGGTCTTTCGAACGAATTTTTGGCGTTTTTCATATTTTTTTTTGCTTCTTAAGAGTGCTTTCTGTCTTTTCGTTGACAGGATTAGAAATCCTAATCTGGTGAAGCCAAAATGAATAGATTTGTCAAGTAAAAATATGTGAGAGATTTTTTTTTCTGTCCAAAAAGGCGCCTGGAGTGAGAAATAAAGTGATTTCCTGAAGGAACTCGACGGGTTGTCCCCATCTTGAAGGAAGCATTCCGGTTGTTTTGGTTTGGGTTGACAAATTACTCCAAGAGCGTTTAGTACTTCCTCTTTCATTCATCAATTTAAAAGTTCCAAGAGGAAAAAATCCAACCCGTACAAACGACAGTTGTTAAGCTCGAAAATATTTACACAATTCTCCCGCACAAATCGGCATTAGTGGAAACCAAGTGGGCATTTAATCCTAAAGAAAAGGACGGATGAGGGGGACGGAGGTAAACAAGAGGATCCGTAAATAATTAAGTGGACTTTCTCTCTCTGAAAACATCCCCGGTCAAACAGTGTCAGCTGTTCGGACCGCAAAGGAACAGATGTGGCCCCTTCTCTTTAAAGCCACCCTTTACGCTACTCCGGAACAGTCACTCATTATTTAACCCACTTCAATTTTTTATTAGCCCCTGTCAGAATTAATGGGGCCCTTTCTGATCTTCGGGATGAGCGGGGATTTGATTTATGCACTTTATGACACCCTCCGAACCTTTTTCTTGAACCCTTAATCCCTTATAAAACTTTTTTTAAAGCAGAGTTTTTGTGTACTATTTCTATATGAAATTTTTTTAGGTAAAAAGTTGGAAAAGAATAATAATAAAGAAGTGGGTTATAGAAACAAGTGATCACGAAAAAGGGATTTTCAAGGGAAGAGCGGTGTACACCGTGATTGTTGGAGTTGGTAAAGGGTGGCGGAGTAGAACGGGGAGAAGGTCGGAGGCGGGAAAGTATTAGCCTCGGTCGGAGGCAGCGGGGCTGTAAACAAATTGGGGTCGAGGGCGTTCCGGTGAGGGCGGGGGGTGAGTTAGGCACGGCGGTAGAAGTGGAAACAAATGAAATCCTGTTGTGGAAGGGGAGAAAATGAAAGTGTCCGCTTCTTCCTTTCTCCGGTCTTCACGTGGGGATCTGCAAGGGGGCAGCATTGTGTATGCGTCTCCTTGGAAACGGGGCCGACTCTGTTTATAACAATTCCCCCCGGGGTAGGGTTACAGCCGCATAAACCTTTACTGTGTCAACAACCTGCTAAGCCTTTGAGCAAAGTACCGCGCCCTTCAATCTCACTATCAAAATTATAATTATTCCTCTAACCTCCATCCATTTAACACACGAAAATCACCTAAATTGTTCCTTTTCCATAAAACAACAATTTTTTTTGTCAGCACGGAAGTAATCGTTCGCCTAATTCGTCGATCCGCTAAACCCACTTGACCGTTCAGTCTTGAGGTTTCACCTTGTGCCGTCGAGCAAAAGGCTTCCCCTCTTTAAAAACAAAAGCCTACTTTCCGAATAGACAGCCCGTGTCAGGTTTTTCTTAAATCGATACTTCACTTATGCTATGTTGGGGAAAGCTCTTATAAAATGGTGCAGTTCCTGGAACGTCTATTTTAAAAATTGTTTTTTTTTTTTTTTTTTTTTTTTCGTAGCCCAGATATCGGATTTCTGGTAGTTTTTTCGGTTTTTTCTTAAATTTTTCTCAGTTTTTTTACCAAAGCCTTTTTTACCAGATTTTCATGCATGTTTTGGACCGAGAAATCCCCCTTTTTTACAGATTTTCGGGCGTTTTTCTAGTCCATTTACCCTTCTTAGTGAGTTTTAAAGAGTTTTTCTTGGTTTTTTTTACGCCAAAAAACATAATTTTTGTGAGCTTTCCTCGTCTAACTCTCAAAATTCGACGCCCGGGCGGATGAACCTGGACGTACCTTTCAGTTTCTTGTCAATCATACGCCATTAGCGGCCGAAGTTAACCAGAATCAAACATTAATTAACATTCCCATTGATATGATCCTCCCAAAATTAGGGTAGTATTGTACTTAAGATGGACGCCGTATTATTTAGGACTTAAGAGACTCTCCTCGAGTGTATCTTGTCGACATAATGTGGTTCGCCATAATGCATTTGACCATAAAATAGCCGAAATCGCGAGTTACCGTTCAACATAAAAAATCTGCAACTCAACATAAAGAAAATAGTCGAAAACATTCACCATAATGCATTTGAACATAATACATCTCACCAAAAGAAGAGATTTAACACTTGTCGTTTCGACATAAAATTTGTGTTTGCAATCCCTCTTGTGTTATAAAACGAGCTGATCCTATTGGCAGCCTGCTCTCTTGCTTTTCCTAGTTTATGGGATCCAAGTTTATGTTGGCATTATGGTGATCTGTCAAGTTTTATGGTTTTTGTAGTTTCGCCATAATCGCGTTTTAAACGGCGAAAGTAGGCTTGCTCTTTCGCTGTCCCTAGTTTATGGTGAGATGTACTATGCCCAAACGACAGAAACAGTTTTATGGCAAAAAAAACAAATCTTCGCGTTAGATCTAACGCCGGCTATCTCATTTTCCAAGGTTTTCAGGAGACTAAAAATACTGATTAATTTCTCATTGGAATCAATGCATCACCTGTTGACTAAATCATGAACTACGCGTTTTCTGTTGGTAATAAGGTTAAACTACCAACGGTACTCACCACAAAATTTACCATCAGAAACAATGCCAAACTCAAAATTGATAAAAAATTAGATAGCCGGTGTCAGATCTAGCTTTTATGGTGAGAAGCGTTATCGGTGTTCTTGAAAAGCGCAAATCCCTCCTTAATTACCATTAAAATGCGCACACTAGCCAAAATTTCAAGAACTGAAAAGCGCACACAAAACTCATTTTATGACCACTGAGAAGCGCACACCAACCTGAGCCAGGGAAATCAATGTATCCTAGGAAAAAACTGGAAAGCGAACAAAATAATATGTACTTTTAAATAAATTGAATTATTTATTTCGTCTATTTAAATAAATTGGTAGGTAAATATCGTCGAAAATAAAAACATAATTAAAATTTATCGTGATTGAGGTTGAAGTTTCACTCCCACGTTAGATATATAGTCAATCCTAGACATAGTTCCTGCTGTATATGACGAATAGAGCTTCAAAAGTTCGGCATCCTTTTTCACCTGCTTCTTTGGTTTTGGCTTCATCTTTGTGTTGTTCATTTTAACGTAAGTTTCACTTTGAAATTTAGCCAGGCAATCGATAACCTCGTGGATAGAACAATGGGGGGTATTAAAGTTGTCTTTGATGTGACGGTGGAATGATTCAGGGCCGTTCGTAGTCCGAGGGTATGCCGCGTTAGGTGGCCGAGCCCACAGTTTAGGAGGGAACGTGGACTCGGGCCCAATGTACGTTTTTGCCAAGTACTCCAGAAATGGTCCCAATTTTTCATCGGGTGGAGCCATCTCGATCAAATCCAAGAATGTCCATTCGACGTCATCGTTGGGAAGATATGATAAGCCGAAAAATTTTTTTATATACTTTCCAGTTTCGTTGTTTGATGTATATGCTTCTTTAAGTCCCAGCGTTTGAATTTGACGAAAAATAGCTTGCCCGAGGTGAAAACAACAACAAAAAACTGTGCTGGCTGGGAAAACATGGGCCACAGCGTTATGAGTTGCCTTTTCAAAGTCGAATATCATATTTTTTGGAGAGAAATTGTAGCCGTAATTTTCACACAGACGAATGATAGATCGAAACATATTAATATAGCATTCAGTAGTTTTACTGGGCAGAAAACAAAATACTAGCTGTAAGTATATTCCTTCAGAGTACGAATGTAACGTATACATTTGAGGGAAAAAACGTGGTGAAACATAAAATGTGCCGTCTCCCAAAATCGTCTCAATGTCGCACAACCTTTTCAAATTACTTCTGTTCGTCAACAGTATAATTTCACCGTCCACATGAACAAATTTTTCTTTGTTTCCCGTGAATACTTCCAAAGACTGTGCTTGTTTTAGGGCTTCTTCTCGACTTTTTGGTAGAGCAGGAAATTGTTTTCTCTTTTGCCAATACAAAGACTGACGGATATTGACAACATCACTGGGTTGCAGTGATGTATTTTCGACTAAGCAAAGAGATTTTCGAATTATTTTGGATGGTCTGCTTTGTAATTCATGAACTTGCATGTTCTTGCATGAATTTCTAGTCATATACAGTTCTATGTATCGGTCCGACTTACTTTCGTGATTGTGAACTCCTGATTCTCGTATTATCTGAGAGTGGGAACCGTTCGTAAAGACGCAAACCGAGCACGATTTTGATGAACACCGCCATGTAACAGTATCGTTGTATTCTCGATATTTTCTAAAAATATAATTTCTTTGATCAAACATTGAACACCTTTATTGGTTGTACTGAAACGAAACATATTTTTGATTAAGTATCGACACAGGACTGAAGGCCCGAAACGGAGTGATTTAAAGAGGACTGATATCAGAAAAACCTTTAAGAGAATTAAAAGGAAAAACAAAACATACCAAAATGTCAACACACAAAAGCTACGAGTTAAAGGTAAATCCTGAGCCTGTGCGCTTTTCACTGCATAGCCATAAATAATTTGTGCGCTTTTTTGTGCGCTTTTCATACACATTCCAGGATGGATTAAGTTGACTGTGCGCAAATCAATTGCAGCCAGCGTTATGGTGACTTGCATTTATTGAAAAAGTCGTTTATGGCGAAACGCTTTATGTTGAAATGCATTATGCTCAAAATTTTTAAACTATTGGGAGCTTTTCAATTGCATTATGCCCAAACGTATTATGGTGAACTACCTATTTTTTATGTCGAAATGCAGATTTTTTTATGTTCAACTGCTTTAGGGTGAAATGCGTTATGTTGAACGGTGTTCTCCATTTCCTGTACGCATATTTCTTAGCATTTTTTCCCTGGATATTATGCGAAGGATAAATGGTTGAAACAATTAAATAATGAGATGTTTGATGGTAAAATATTTGGTAAATGACGTTGTTTCACTTATATTTACGTGATCGGTGTTCGCGAATGAAGATAAAATGATTTATAAAATATAGTAAATCCGTTGGTGTTGGCGTCAGAGACGTGTAGAAGAAGTAAGGAGGAGGGGGGGAGAGTGTGTATTGACTCGCTCCCTTGGGGCTTCCTCAGTCAATATACACTCAGAGGGGGGAGGAGGGGGCGGCGGAGAGGTTGGAAAAGGAGAAGAGCCTCCCCTCCTTTCCCATCTCGACCATTTTCTTAGTCCACCATCAGAACAACCCAAGTCTGAAACTCGGAAATCGCAGGTCCCCCCCCCCTTCCAACGGCAACTATCTTTTCGAACGGATAATCCACAGAGATAAATTATTTTGACACCATATTTTTAACCCCAATTTTTATAATTGGGGTAAAAATACTAATTTTGAAAGATCAAAAATTTAAAGCTCTTTAAGGGTATGAATCTCGAAGGGAATATGATCGTAACCTAATAAGGGTAGCCTGTCAGTTTGTATAGTCCGAGTCGGTTAGCCCAAAAGATAGGGATCTTTTGTCCACATGGGAATACCGGCCCTTGGGTTCGGGGTCAATAAGTAATGAGTCCCGGGGAAAAAAAAAACTCCTCAAAAGGATGAACGATCTCTCTTGACTTTATCAACTTCCGTAACGGTCCACTTGTTGGTTATTCCGAACTTGGGTAATAATCCAACGGGATTTATCGCCTACCTTCTCTCAACTTGTCAAATGGGCTTTAAGGGGAAAGGGTGCGAGCGAAGTGGGATCGATTAAAACTTAACTGATGTAACACCTAATCGTTCATTCTATTTCTTTTTCTTTCTCTTTTTCCTCATTTATCTTTCATCAAAAGTCTTTATCTCGTACAAAACACTTTTTTTTCCTCCCCTTCTTTTATGAAACATCAAAGTTTCAAAGATAAAATAAATAAATTACAAAATAAAATCAAATCGTTAAGAAAGAAAATAAAACTACCTCACAACCGTAAGTTTTTTGAATTTCACATTTAAAAAAAAGTTCAAATCATAAATATGGACTGGAAAATTTAAATTATTACCCTACGGAATTTATTCTTCTTCTTCGGTATATTTTCCCAGTAAAATTAAAATACGAAATCGTTTAAAAAATTGATACATAAGAGTGTATACGTGTCGACATAATGCATTTGACCATAAAATAGCAGATATCGAGTTACCGTTCATCATAAAAAAATCTGCAACTGCAAAATAGTCGAAAACGTTCACCATAATGCATTTGGACATAATACATCTCACTATAAAGAAGAGATTTAACACTTGTCGATTTGATATAAATTAATCGTTTCAACATAACGGAGTTGAACATGGAACGAAATTTTCATTTTAAAGAACTTGTTGTTTCGACATAAACTGTTTCTGTCGTTTCGGCATAATACATCTTACCATAAACTAGGGATAGCGAAAGAGCAAGCCTATTTTCGCCGTTTAAAACGCGATTATGGCGAAACGACAAAAACCATAAAAATTGACAGTTCACCACAATGCAATGCCAGAAACAGTTTTATGGCAAAACAACAAGTTAAAAGAGAGGCTTTCGGAACGCTTTATGTTGAAATGCATTATGCTCAAAAATTTTGAACATTGAGAGCTTTATGTTCAATTTCATTATGCCGAAACGCATTGTGGTGAACTATTTTTTATGTCCAAATGCATATTTTTTTTATGTTCAACTGATTTATGCTGAAATGCGTTATATTGAACGGTGTTCTCTCCCGACCTTAAAACTAGGCAGAAGAAGCACTGGGCTCGAGCTGCCCCGGACGAAAACTTCCTCAAAGTACAAGGTGTGAAAAAGATTAGTCCTCCCCCCGCCAGGCCATACGAACTTGGGGTGAACAGCCCAAATTTCTACCTGCTATACATAAAATTGGTGAAGTCCGACCAATAGTAGGGGCGTAGCAAATTAAAAAAAAAATATGAAAGGAAGATTCTATGAAAGTTGAAAATCTGAATGAAATTGTGACGGTGGAGTCTTCCGGAAAAACGCCGGCAGCAAAGACAACTATGATAAATACTCCACTCTGGATGGCCATCTTCAATAAACCGAACATGTTGGGTATTACAATAACTTCTCTTCGAGGAAGTCTCTTTAAATTTTATAATAAACGTCGTCGCGAGGTCGTGAGTCTTGACTGTTATGAAAACGAGAATTACTAAGATCTTCTTACAGTATCGCCATGTTTAGACGATGGCGTTGCCTTGGAAACGCGTCTCCCTTCGGCCCCGCCGCATCTACCGTAACCGAGAATGCACTTTAAGGGGAGGGAGAGGTTGACTTCCCCTCTTCGACGTCTCTCTCCGTTGCATCACGCCATTCTGCAACCACTAACTTTATCTTTTACCCCCCCCCCCGCAGATAACGACTTTCCTCGCCTTTCGCACAGACAAACGGCGTGTTTACATTCAAAGGGACCTTTATTAACGCCCTCCGCACCACCCACATACTCACAACGACTCTTTAAAGGATATTCTTCGACGATAAAACCACACACCAATACCAACACTTGAGATTTTCACATATAATCTTATGACAGCTCTCCTAGATTAAGAATTTCCTTTGTTTTTTCTCTCCACATCTCAAGTAGAAATGGAATTCCACTAGGAATGCCAAGAATTTGATAACACTTTTTTTCAGTCTTCCTTTGAAAAATGCCCAGATGGGGGTTTCGACATTTTGACTTTTCGCTCCTTCAGAGCCAAAATCGCCCAACTACCCATAGAGTGTAGTAGGAATTTTTTACGGCATTAGTCCCTCTAAAAAAGATGACCTTCTCTCAAAACATTAAAGTTAAAAATTACCTAGATCGATGAACCTTAGTAAACTCTTTTTGTTTCGATTTTTCTATTATTGTTGTAAGAGAAAAAGAGTGCGTACGTAAAAGAATCGTAAAAATTGTATATCATTTTTTCATATCTTGGAAGGGTCAGTCTAAGGTGTTAAAGAGCCCCGAAGGTCCTCATTATTTTGATTTAGGTCACCCTTCCAAGAAGTGAAGAAAATGCTGATGGTATTTCCATGTTAAAACAAACTTTTGAAACTAATCTTAATCCTCATTTGTACCTATTCTAATTTTATTGAATATTTTATTTTTAAAGAGTAAAGAGATTTATTATCTTTTATAATGGTAGACAAAAGTTTCCGAAAGTGCCCTCCCTATCTTGGCAAGCAATAAAAACTCGTCTCCGTCTTCTCTAGACGGTGTGTCATCCGTGAGATAGTAAAGTTACTCGCATATATCAGAGACAATGTGTTTAACATGAAAATATAATGCCGTTATTTGCCCGTACGCCCGTCCGAGGTTTGATATAAAGTTTTGGCCGGAGGCTGATGTAGAGGGCCGGGCGTAGAGTCGCTTTTTTGACGGAAAACGCGGGGTTTTTCCGCGGACGTTGATGCGGAAGAGAGGGGAAAGGGTGGCCGCTGATAATGTTATCTCGGGGCGGGGGTGGCGACGATTGGTCCCCACGGACCACTGGAGGACACAAGCCCTCCGGCCATTCCGACACATCACCTGAAAAACTTCTTTTTCAAGGCTGGACTTTCATCATTTTTAAAGTTTCTATAAACCCACAAAAAAATCACACGGTTTTTCCAAACTGAGAAATTACGGAAGAAGAAAAGATTACAAAAAGAGAAGGAACAATATAGGAGGGGGAAGTATAAGGAGGGGAAAGTATAAGGAGGGGAAGTACAATCGAGGGAAGAAAAATTTCAATTATTTAGAAAAATTTCTTTTTTTTTTTTTTTTTTCAAATTTTCCTTTTCAAAGTTTTCCTTTCTTTATGCTTTTTTTTTAATTTTGAGTTTTTTTTATTTGCTTTTTTTTAGGTAGAAATAATGGGCTTTCTGCCCAAGGGATGTCGCACTTACTAAGGGTGGAAGAATCGAATTTCTCCCTACTAAAAAAAATTTTTTTTTTGTTTTTTGCACCAAAAATTTGTAAAAAAGTATAAGGAGTACTTGGGTAAAATTTCGTGAAAATCGGATCAACGATTCGGCTACAGCGCACTTTTTTAACATTTTAAGCACACTGCCGTAGAGTGTTCCGGTAAAACGCTACGGACGGCCGGCCGGAACCACAGACAAAGTTGAGATCGGTATAGATCCATGATCGATTTTACTCTACGTGGAGGGTAAAACAATAACTTCTTTAAGGAAGTTAAAAATTTTTGCCCCCAGTGGGATTTGAACCTAAGACCTTCGAATTTACGAAATTAAGGTAAAATCATCTCCAACGCGTGATTTTCGGAACACTTTACGGCCACAGTTTTCAACCGATTTTCACCACATCTCACCATCTTTGAGAGCGATTTTTGAATTTTGGAAAAATAGCGGAGATATGCTTTTCCACCTCATAATAAAAAAATGGATGAAAAGAAAAATTTAAAAATATCTTTTTGCGAAGTAGGTTTTTCCTCATGATTTTGTTAAGAATGTTATTTTATCGAGGATTGACAAGTCAGGTGGCACGCTATTTTTCACTCGGCGGAGTCGAAGCAAACACCCTCCCGCTTTTCAGATAATCTTAATTCAATAGGGCGCTCTCGGGGCTATCAGGGCAAGGGATCTAGAATCCAATTCTTGTCCTAACAAAAGACCCCCGACGAAGGGTCCAGGGGCGGGGGGTGTCGCTCTCCCGGCCCATTATTTACACCCGCTCTCACGGAGAAATGTCATCTCGATCCCGTCAATCAAAACAGAAATTTGGTCTATTTTAAAAAGGATGTTTTAAGTATCGATTGCTGGTGAGAGTAAGGAGTCGGAAGAGGAAAAAGTATAATGGGGCTTTTCTGAGGGTACTCGGCCAACCATGAAATTAATGTTAAATATTAGACATCGGATGTGTCTTTGTCTTTTGCCTTCTATACACATCCCCGGCAGCGTGAAATCACCTCCTTCTACGCTAGGCTGAAGAACGTTTAATGGCCGCGCACATTAATTTCGTTTAGGGGTTACTTTCTTACAAACTTCCAAAGGGGAAGAATCTTAAACTTTACAACAACCATTAAACACTTGAGCGAAGTGATGGCGAATTTTTACAATTAAAGGAATCCAATTTTTTTCTTCTTTTTTTTAAGTTGGAAAAAGGTCTCGGAAATATGTGAGGCGTAAGATAAATATATCCGTTTGTACGGCTCGCCTCAGGGCAGTCCTAATACGAGGGTTGTGAGCTCCCTATTGTCGCTAAACGAATTACACCAAGTCATACATATAGATGTCTGGTCCCTGGATTCGGGTATAGGGTTGGCTAATACATTTAGAAGCCCCTTGCCCTCAGGCCCAACTATTTATATAGACGGCATACATTACTCAGCTCGGCGAGCTTAATTCCCTTAACAGATATGCGCATATTAATAGGACCTCTTTCACACCTCATACTTCAGAATCCAATTAGAAACACTTTTCTAATTTCAATTAAAAACCTAATAAAATTTCGTGATTTTTTAATTTATTTATATACTCAACCACTATAATCCTTGGCTTCTTGTTAGACCCCTCCGTAAACCCGATAATGTGGTCGCTTCTTACATTATTCAAGTCCTCTGATACAGTGATTACTAATAGATAGAGTTTAGAGGTAAGGAAGAAGGGGGGTCTTCCCTCTTAGCTTCCTCCCGTTATTTATCGCCCTTAAACCGCCTTACATTTATCATGAAAACCATTAATAAATACTTTAAAATTCAATTTGAAAATTTTTCAATATCTACGGTTTTTGGAAGTTTTCTGTGATTTGAAGCCACTGAGTTTTTGGAAATTTTGTGGCCCTTTGTCAGTCTTTACGTAACCTTCAAAAAGTTATTGTTTTACCCTCCACGTCAGGCTTTTGGGAAGGGTCTTCCAGACCCAGTAGGGTCAAATCAATTATGGATCTATACCGATCTCAACTTTGTCTGTGGTTCCGGCCGGCCGTAGCATTTTATTTTATTTCCGTAACATTTTATTCCCGTAACACTTGACGGCCACAGATTTTCCCCAAATTTACAAAAAAATTTTCCTAAATAGTTGAACAAGAAAGTAACGATGGTGATTTTTCAATTATGTACGAAAAAATGCCGGAGATATGCAAGTTTGAAATTTTAAAAACTGCGCTGTGGCCGAATTTGGTCCAATTACCACCAAATACTTCTTATATTTTTTACGAATTTTTGGTGTAAAAAAAAATTGTAGGGAGAAATTTGATACTTCCGCCCTTTGCGAGAGGGACATCCCTTGGGCAGAAAGCCCATTAATTCGACCTCGATTTTTCCTCATCTTGTCTCCGATTCTTCCCCAAAAGAAGCTTTTTTTCGAACTACGCATTTGTCGAGAATCGATAAGAAATAAAAATTTTCTTTCCCTTGTAAAAAAGTTGTAGTCATAGCGACTCGTGCACCCTCATTTGATTCATCAATTATGAAACACCTCATCTGGTTAAAAAAAAAAAGGCCACCCTCCTCTTCTGTTTCATTTTCGTTTCCACCCAAACCGGACCGAAAAGTCGCTTACGATGTCCGTGAGGTTCGACGTCGGAAAGCATCAAATATGCATTTTCTGTTTGTATTTTTTTCCTGATGGCCCTAAAAAAATTTACATGAGGGGTGAAAAAAAATAGAGCTGTGAATACCGTAGGAAACTTTTTAAATTAAGCGAACCCGCGCGTATTGTCGAGAATCGAATCGTTGATGGGATGGTACTGATTGGCAGCGAGCCCTTCACGCGGTTCGCAGGGGACACCCCCATTCGTTCTTCCCTTCATGCATTTTGATTGCAACCGACTTGTTACGCCCACTCACTTTATTTCTACTTGTAATCACCGGGGCGGTTGTTTTTTCCACGACAATTCATCTGCATATTGACTACCTTCACAATTTCACCCTCACGTCCTTCCCAAAGGTATTGGACTTGTCAACCCAAAGTTTTGACTGCTTCCTCGTCGAAAAACATTTCATTCCATTTTTTTACAATTCTTTTATCTGTTTCAGGTTTTTCCTCAAATTTTTTCTCAAGTGCAATCAAAATTGTTTAAAAAACGCCGGAAATCCAAGAGACATGAGAAGATTTCAGGTAAACATTTTTTTTTCTTTTTATCTGGGGACATTAGTGTGAAATGCGCAATAGAATTATCAAGGAGGATAAAAAAAATCTCTGGCCCTGGGATTCGAACCCAAACCTCTAAGTTGCTAGTCCGTCGATTCAGTGGGTAGAGACCAAGGCTTTCAATACTCTTCCAGCTCACATGCGCTCTTGAAAAGCAATTTAAAGGTCCTGGGTTCGAATCCCTGTCAATTTTTTTCCTTGGGTTTTAAATAATTCTGAACAGATCTTTAATTTCACCTCACAATCTCCTTAATTAGGCTTTGAAGGGCTTTAAAGCCCTGTTTATAAATTAATACGAAAAATTCAAATAAAAAGGCTTCTATTCACATACTTGAACGCTAATTATCCCTCATCTCCGTGGTAGTTTATAAGGCATAAACCCGGATTTTACGCGGCTAGCTTTTGAATTATTAATACGAATTTGCATACGGAAGGTGAGATGATGGCCCTAACCCACCCCCCGACGACAAAGTAAGTCATCCACGACACCAACAGGTTTTTTAATTAATTTAAAATTTCAGAATGGTATTAAGAAATAAATTCCAGTTAAATGACGGAGTTGTAATTGAGGAAGGGGGTGAAACATGATTAGGGTTAGGCAAGTTGACAGATAAGGCTTGGGAACCTTATTAGCCCGGTCTACCGCTAAGTGGCATCCGGTTTCCCCTTGACCGTTTCACAATAGTTGACAACTGAAAACTACACTGGGAAAAAGAAATTTTTAAGCCAATTTAAAATCTGACATTCGTGAACGAAAAAGTCCCTAGGAGAAGATTGGGTTGAAAAAGAAGGAGGGAGGTTAACGAGGTTCTGTCGACCCGATTAAACGCCTCCACTCGTTGAATGTAAAGGAATTAAGCCTCGACTCCTTGAGGCGGCTACAGTTACAATTAGCACAGGAGGGGGTGGGGTCGGGGATTGGTCGAATGGTTCAAGTCGAGAAGGGCCGGAGAAGGGAAAAATTGGACGAGTTTCCTTCAGGCAATTACCTAAACCCAACTCGTCCTCCCCCCCTTCCTTCCTTCAACATCCGCTTCTAGAAAAGCACCCCCTGTGGAAAATTAGTCCTCTCTTTCCCCCACACTGGTCCAGGGACGTTTCCTTCACTTCTTTCCCGTCTGCTGATTAAAAAAAAAAAAGGAAAATTGAGAGAAAATTTAAAGGTTGATGCACTTCATATTGAACTCTTTAATTTTCCTTTTAATTAACTTTTTTTATCGAAAAAGATGAATCATGTTTTGGTAATTTATTTACGTAGCCGCGGGCTTCTCAATATGGGGCGGACGAAGCACTCGAGGGTTGAAATCTAGTCGAGTCTATAAATTATAAAACGCAATTCCGGGGCGTTGGGAGAAGGGGCGACAGAACGTATAATCCAGGGTAATAAGGATAAGGCAGTAGATAGATTTATATAGCGGGGGTATCGCAGCTCCCTACCCCATATTCACCGCTACACTTCTTCCAACCTAAGCTTCTATTGTTTATACGGATTATCGGTGTTATTTACTTACACATAACGGATGAATTGAATTATGGTCCAATAAATATCTTCAATTTTTTAATTCTTAAACTGACTTTTAAATACCACTGAAGAAAACCTCTTTTTACAGCATTCCCGGGAGTTTTCCTCGGTTGAGAAACCCCTTTTTAAGCGGTTCCTGTATTCTTTGGTTAAAAAACTCCAGTTTTCTAAATTTTTGAGCTTTGCCAGACTCTTTTGACAAAATTTTCTGGTTTTTCCCTCGGGTTTTTGGCCTTTTGAAACATGATTTTGTGTTTCTCGACCTTTCCGCCGATTGATCCCCTTTATAACAGATTTTTGAGGCTACCCTACTTTGGGAAAATCTTGTAAGAACGCGGTTGACTGCTGATCTTTTAAAGATTTGGAAGGGTCGACTTCAATCATTGTTTTGTCGATTGGTTTTTCTTTATGTTGGTGTAAGTGATCAAGCTTTCCATTTCCTTGTTTACATCCTATCTGTTTTAGGCAGTGGAAATCGGGTTCCTCTGAAATATCCCTCGGTCATAAATCCTGGCCAGCGCCGACGGACCCTCAGAGGGTGGAAAAAAAAATAGTGTTCGGGACAAGGTTAGAAATCGAAGAAGAGGGGACGGGTTGGTGGCGAAGGACGGGGGAGTCCCCATGGGAACGGTGGTCCTGCGCTATATTCCCTTGGGAGAATCTCCTACGAAGGGAAGGTGGGGGAGGGCCGCTGTATTATCTCCCGTTCGTGCGAGGGTGGGATGAGAAGCCGGAAGAGGGACGGGGGCAAAATGGTCGTCGGAATCGATCCGCACTCGATCTCTGATTACGTGCTCGATTAGGAGTGATAATCCATGATAACGTCTCTCTTTACCTGCCCGCAGTCTCAGACAAATCTCGCCTTCCTATCTCATGAATCCGCCGCCTGAATGCCGGACACGTCTCCCACATTTTTAACCCTTTGTCGCATTTACACTTTTTTTAATCTCTATAAAGAAAATAAATATCAAAAATCAGCATATAAGTGGACCTAGAGGAAGAGTTGTACATAAAAAACCGATAAGATAGGCTGGATCGGCGCGACGACTCACCTCTCTCAAATGGCAAAACTTACGTCCTCCCAACATTTATTTTCAGAGGGAAATTAATCAATTTTAATTTTGAAAAATGATTTGGAATTTCTCTTGCTGCAACATGATTGAATTTTAACTTCAGATGTTATTGTGATACCCTACACTTTTGGGGAAGGGTCTTCCAGCCCCGGAGGGTCACTTTGTCTGAGGTTCCGGCCGGCCGTCATTTTTCCGGAACACATCACGCCCACAGTTTTGAACCGATTTTCATCAAATTTTCACACAATCTTCCTTAGTCGGTGAACAAGAAAGTAACGAGCAATTTTTGAATTTCGAAAAAATGACGGAGATATGTCTGTTTGAAATTTTAAAAACTGCGCTGCGGCCGAACCACTGGTCCCATTTTCACCAATTTTTCACCAATTCCCCTTATGTATATTTTTACGAATTTAATATTTGAAAAAAAAAGTCAGCCCACAAAATGGGTAAATTTGAATTTTGTAGATTTTAGCCGAGTTTCATTTTGTACACCTAGTAGTTCATTTTTTCAAAATTTTAAACATTTTAGGCGTTAAAGTCCATCAAAAGTTGACCTTCTCCGTGTAAGAAGGTTATTGAAGTATAACCATTAAGAAGCTTAATTTTTAAAGGCTTGTAAATCGTAAACCGTTACAGATATTGAAAAAATGCACTAAATAAAATCTGTTGGAAATTTAATTCTCTTTAATTTTTATTCTATTCATTTTTTTTCTAGGACGCACTGTTTTCAAGATAAATTTATTTTAAAAAAAAATTATTTTCCGAAAATGGTGCATCCTAGAAAAAAATAATAAGTACAAATTTATAGAATTAAATTTCCTACAATTTTTATTTATTAGGTGTACAAAATGAAACTCAGCCACAGGGTAAATTTGAATTTGGTAGATTTTAGCCGAGTTTCATTTTGTACACCTAATAATTAGTTTCGGGGAGGAGCTCCCTTTAAATGAAAAAAGGGCCCAATGGCAAAGTTTAATTCCCCAAAATAGAAAGAAATCTATTTTTAAATTCTAAATGTTTTTGAAAGCAGTAGGAGGGCCGTAAATTTCTACATTTGAGAGGGGTGAGTCGAAGACCAGACATCTCTCTATCATATCTAACAAATTTGATTTTTTATTTACCTCTACAATGCTCATGTTAGCCTCAAAGATTAAAAAGGAGTTATTCTGTTTAACATGAGTGAAACATGACCATCTGGAGTCCCATTCGAAGAATTGAGTTTTTCCAAACGATGAGGGATCGTTTAGTTTGATTGTGGACCCATCAAATGTTCATTCCTCTCGATTGGTCTGGGTCATTTGTCGGCAATTGTCCCGAGTAATCCAATTACGTGATTCGCGTGAGCCGCCTCCTACCGCCGTTCAAGGCGTAACAGATGCTACATAGAAAAACACGCACGTCTTACCGGCTTAGCCTATCCTTAACGCCGTTATTTTCATTATTAAAAATCTATTTATGTTTCAGGTTGTGATATCGACGTTAGTGAACGTTGAAGGACCACTTTTGGCCGTCTCAGACAATATGTTCGTCCACAACAATTCAAAACACGGACGGAGGGCGAAAAGAATTGACCCCTCCGATGGTGAGTCAAGTATGTAAAATGCATACGCTTTTTGGTTTTACACTTTTTATACTTTTATTGGGGAGCTTTTGTGATTCACCAATCAATAAAAAATCAATGTTATTTTTATCTTCACAATGACATATTCAATCCGCGGTAGGATCAGCATGAAAAACCTTCGGACATAAGTGGGTTGAACCTTTCGCCTGTAAAAGCTCCCCCCGCCCCATCCTGGGGGAGGTTTCCATAGGGTCGGGAAGACTGAATACAAATTAGATCATTCACACAGAGGGACTCGTCCGCCTACAAATGTAAACTGACGTGCAATTTGTACCAAGCCAGTAGTACCTTACTCTTCTGAAATTTTAGAGGACACCGGGAAGTCCTAATAACGGTTTTGAGTACAACAGGGTTCAGAGGTTCGATCCCTGCGATGTGAAGGATAATTTTTTTTTTTTAACTTTTGGGGGATTTGTCTGCCAACAGGGCAATATAGCAAAAGCCTTCACCTGGGCGCTCCTCTTCTTCAACAAAAATGATTTTGTTGCCTTATTTTATCATATTTTTTTGGCTGGTATATTACATATCAAATTCGACATTCAATTACAGATCTCCCGGGCCCCACTGGGTCTCCAGACCCCGTGGGGTCAAAAAAGACCCATCGTTTTCCAGGTTGAAAATTTTGGAAAAATAAGCTATTTTGACTGTACATTGGGCTCCCTGGACCCATGGGCCGCCCAGACCCATTCATTGGTCATGAGTGTCATGACTATGGGTCTTCATGACCCCATGTGGCCTCCCAAACCTCAAGGTCCAAAAATCCACGCACTTTACCCATTATAAAAATTAACCCCCTATCTCAAACGCTTTTATGGATTCAATTTCTTTAACACTTCCCAATGCGTATAAAATATTTTCCTTAAGAGTCCCCTGAAAACATAAAATTAATTAAAATTATTTAGGGAGAAAAAGATGGGGATAAAATAAAAAAATCATCACAGAAAATTATCAAGGCTTTTTTCTCGTTGAAGAGGGCGACAAAAATGATTATATTAGAAGGAAGCCTCTACCTTGTAATTCCACTTTACCGCCGGCATAATTAATAGGACACCTCCCTCCTTCCAGACACTCAAAACCCCTCCGTACAACCTCATTCTTAATTACTATTTCACAAGAGGCTTCAGCCTTTTAATCTCATTGCCTTAAGAATTAAGACTACCCCTTTTCCCTCCTTTTCTCCCAGCCAATTTTTTAATTCAACGGATGTTTACGTCTTTTCTATATTGAATTGTGTTTAAACATTTTGGGGAAAGTTGGAGAACGGATTCAATATTCAAGACAAAGTTGTTGAGATATCCTTAGTTCTAAGTGCCTTACGTGATCTGCTTGAAAGAGGGCGCGCTATTAACTTGTGATTAATTCCGCTCCTCGTATAAGGCAACCCCTTCCCGCCCCCTTAAAGCCCTCGTGATCGTGTTCTCTAATACGTATTTTGAATACGTCTATCAGATATACAGGATACACGTGTACAACATGATATTGTTACATGGATAAAAATTTCCCAAAGAAAACTTTCGTGGCTGCGGAAAATTTATTGCAGAAATAAAACTGTTGCAATTAAAGCCTACGTTAGGGAAGCTTGTTAGGGGGTTGGTTTTTCCTGTCTAGAATTGGGGGTTGTAGTACGTTTTTCATCTCCAGGTCGGCCATCCCTCTCGCCCACCCCTTAACTGCACAGCCATAATCTCCGCTCTCCGTTTTTCCCCTCCGGCCTTCCCTTTTCCTAGGTTTTCTTGAAGGGGGACCTCTCTTTATGGCCCGAACACACCCCTACAACCATTCAAAGGACTCCCCCACAGAAGAATATTTTTTGATTGGACTTTACACTCTTCGGAAAGTCACCCTAGAAATATTACGACTTTCAAGATAAACCGGATAGAGGAAAAAAATGATGATTCATAAAATTTATTCAACCTGGGTGTCCTAGTGCCGGGCGAAATGGCTGAGCCCCCACCTGGGCCCATCTCCTTCCCCTTTTACGAACTGTTGAGCTGTGACGTGAGTGTCGCAGATGTCGAGAAGCTCTTTCTGAGGTTGAAGTTCCACCAATTCAGCGTTCCAGTTCAGTGAGCAGAACTGTTGATACTGATGATCTGGGATGAATTATCCCACAACCTAGTGGGCAAAAGAGAAATCTTTAGATATAAATATTTGAGACGTGTCAAAAAATGCTATTTTATATTACATGGTACATTTAAATCCAAAGGAATCTTATGCCCAGGTATGGAATTTAAGGACAAATCCAGTTTGGGTTTGAGAAGGGGTTAGATCTCAGGTCCCGAGGGGAGGCTCAGTGAATCCACTCCCCTATCGACCAACCTTTACCAGTATATATACTATATAACGAAAGGAGCGTAAGTGAATTATACCAGAGGCTTCCTACAATAGTATATTTGTATTTGTAGATGTTTTTCTTTTTAACCAACGGATGCTTTTTCACAGGTCTCTACCCTCCTTTACCAGTCGCCACCCCATGTATAAAGGCCATTTCGCCGAGCGAAGGATGGACAAATGGAGGATCCACCGTTATTATAATCGGTGATAATTTTTTCGATGGACTTCAAGTCGTTTTTGGGACGATGCTCGTCTGGAGTGAGGTTCGATATTTAATTTTTTTTAATGTTTTTATTTTGGAGTGGAACAGACTTGTTAACCATTTGTCTTTTAGCTGATAACGTCACACGCGATACGAGTTCAAACGCCCCCAAGACATATACCGGGTGTCGTCGAAGTCACATTGTCGTACAAAAGCAAACAGTTTTGTAAAGGAGCGCCTGGAAGATTCGTCTATGTTTGTAAGTTTACCTTTAGACGCCTGCTAGTTGGGATACAATTTTGACTTTTATTTTTATAGCCTTAAACGAACCGACGATCGACTATGGGTTTCAAAGACTTCAAAAACTGATACCTCGACATCCAGGCGATCCAGAAAAGCTCCCAAAGGTATAATTCGAATCGCTTCTATGTTCAACTATAATTTGAAACTAATTTCAGGAAATAATATTGAAAAGAGCAGCGGATTTGGCGGAAGCTTTGTATTCTATGCCGCGGAATAACCAACTGAGCGCTCCCCGTACTCCACCACCGAATAACAATTCGACGTTTAATTCGTACTCCGGCCAACTGGCGGTGACTGTTCACGAGAACAACGGTCAGTGGACAGAAGGTACAGGCAGCCTTCGCTTGAGACAGCACCTCAAAGACCCTTTACAATATTGTATCAATTTTTTTTTCTTTCAGAAGAGTACGGCCGAGGTCAGGCGGGAAGCGTTTCTCCGCGAGGGTACGGTTCGAGCACATCGACACCACATTCGAGCAACGGCGGATACAACAGCGCTCCTTCAGCAACCGGGGCGCTTACCCTCCCGCCTCGCAATCCTCGAACACGCCGGCCTCCATTTTCAACTCCGCCTCTAGTGAGTCACCCATAACACATTTACATCCGGATATATTTAATCGGGTATCCTATTTATCTTTTACTTAAAATTTACTTTATGGAAAATCATTTTTTTTTACCCGCTGCATCCGAATTGCGGTCAAAAGCTGTCTTTAAATTAAACATCGAAGTTAGTAAGAAACCATTTTTAGAGGGCCTGCAGAAGATAGCCTCAAATCTAGTACAAAATGAGTTTCTCAGCTAAAATAAAAAAGAAATTTAAGAATAAAGAAAAGCTTTATTTTTAGCCCTTAAAAACGAAGAAAACGTCCTAAAATCTTTAAATATTCGGAATATTATAAAAATTTTAGAAAAACCCAATCTCGGGAAAACCCATGGGAAAGTCCTGAAAAGAGCTAAAAAGGGCCCTTTGGATTAAAAAGGTCAAAAAGGACAAAATTGGGGGGGGGGGGGGCTGTTCCCAAAAAATTGGTGACCGCAATTCTCGGATTTCTCAATCAAATACCGCAGTTCGGAAACTCAGCTTCATTTTATTCCCTCGCATCACGGGATTTTAAAAATTATGGAACCTTCAATCCTATCTAACAAATCTCTTTTATCAAGCTTGTAGTTCCATATTTTTAAAAACCAGTGAAAATTTTTAAAAAACCATTCATTAATTTAAATAAATAATTATTTTTTAATAAAAATTAATTTTCTGTAGGAGTGGGAGGACTTGTGTCATCACCGTTTGCAACCATGAACCATTTCGCACTTCCAACGTGCAATTCTCAAAGTTACAGCCCCTCGTCGGACCGAGTTCGAAATAATCAACAAAAACTGTATATCATTTTTTGTATATCTGTTGTATTATAACAAAAAAAATAAAATAAAAAATTTCAATGTACAGTGTAAACAACTTATAGTTGTAAATCTCTATTGTATAGTTCGATTATTTTCTAGTCATTTTTTCATATTAAAAGTACAAAAATCTTTTAAAAAATAGCTTAACAACGAAAGTCAATAGATAGACCCTTCCCAGTTTATTTCATAGCCTAGAATGCGTGAATGTATTTTTTAGTGCCATTTGTTACATTTTTTTTATTATTATAATTTTTTTTTATAAATTTGTTGAATTTTTGTTACAGTTTAGTGTACATAAGGCACATGCAATATCAAGAAAAAACAAATCATTGTCCATATACGAATTTGTAAATATCGAAATTATACATATCTTTAATCAGACTGGACCGGAAAAAAAATCTTATAAAAAAATTATATATTAAAAGTAAACGGTCTATTGGTGTACATTGCAGTAATGTATAAAGTTTTATTGTTATAGTTTTACTGTATTTGTGCAAAAGATCAATAAAATATTTCTTTTTATTTTATTTATTTCAATTATTTTCGATGTTGTGAAATGCGGCAGATGTTTGAAAAGTAGCGATGTCGGATAGGGTCACGTGACGAGGACACGTGGGACGCACGTGACCGGACGGCCCTTTTCTAATTGAAGCAGGCTTTACCCTAAGTTAGCTGCAACCTGTTGTCTTCCATATGGTAAATGGAATTTTTTAAATCTCGTCCTCAGAGCTCTTAAGATGAAAATTTGCATTTATAGAGGGATCAGTCAACGCTGAATTTTCATCGTGGACACACCGTCTGGACAAACGTGTCTATGAATATTTTAAAGGGCGAGGGTCGGCCTTTTGTCACCTCTTAAAATTTTAGAAGCCGCTTTTCTTTATTAAACGGGGATTTTTTTAAAAGCTACCGTCCCCACATTTTTTGTGGAATTTTGCGAGAAAATCAGTACATTAAAGTTGTTCCAGAAAGAAAGAAAAAAAGGTGAAAATCGGTTGAAAACTGTGGCAGTAAAGTGTTCCGGAAAAAATGCTACGGCCGGCCGGCCGGAACCACAAAGTTGAGATCGGTAAAGATCCATATTCCAATTGGCGACCCCACGGGGTCTAGAAGACCCTTCTCCAAAAACCCAACGTGGAGGGTAAAACAATTTACTACAAACTTCTTTAAGGAAGTTAATAATTACTCAAGATAACTCATAATAACATTAGTCAAATTACCCTAAGGAGTCTGGAAGACCTAGAGAATCTGGTTTTTTTTTTTTTTTTTAATTTATGATTTTCTACTTCCTATCTCAAAGTAAAATCCCAGGTAACGAAAAACCCTTAAAAATAAGAGTATTAAAGGTTATTGAACTAAATCCTTTTACATTTCTATTCAAGAAAAAGTCTGCCTTCTGGACGCCGCTTATCTTTTTTCAGATAATTCTTTTACCTGCTTCAGGGAGAATTGTACATTTCATTTCTACAAATT